>JAWLRI010000674.1:1656537-1784454 GCA_034781795.1 Crypturellus tataupa
AGGAGGCCTGCTGACTCACCACAAAGTGATAGGAGGCAAGCGCACGGCTTGGGGGTTCTGGTTTATAGATGGAGCAAGTTGCTATTGCAAAGGTCACTGAAAGCTCCTAAAAGGACTTCTATTTCTGCAGATAGCCCCGCGCCTTTGAAATTTCACCATGATAATCGCAAAAAATGGAACTAATTTCCCTCTAAAAGGGCAAAGCATATGGAATTTGTATATTCCTAAAGGGATTTAAGTTTACAGGAATGGGATTATATCAACCCACGAACACCAAAATGCAACCTTTTCTTTTTAAACTCTCACCTTGACTGCTAGGATCTTGCGATGATGCTTTCACATGAGCAGGGGCTGGTGAAAATGCAAAACTGTCTTTCAGTAATGACCGAATATCAGCAGAGAATATTAGATCACTCAATCCACTTAAAAAGGAAAAGAACTTAAAAAGGAAAGGGATCGCCTCCCTCCTGTTTTTATAATCAAGTCCTCTTCCTTGGATAGAAATTAGTGTTAACGTGAGCGGCACACTGGATTTAAAGCAACCACCCTACACTGTGTATGCAAGCGCAGAGATTTTCCCATAGGGAATTTGGACACCCACCTCCCTGCATTACCCTCGTCAGCTGAGGATGCCCACCAAGCCCAAGACGGACGCACTGGCCAACAATGTATTAGAATATATCGCTTAAATCCAAGTTACTTGACAGACAACTGCTGTTTATTATGTAATTTGAGCACACCCTAATACGTAATATTGACTATCCCAGTCGGGATTTATATCCAGAGCTCCGCAGCAATGGGAAAAATGCAGCCTTGAAGAGCAGCAGTTCTTGCTTTTCCCTTCTCTGAAGGGTGCTCATCACCACGACACACTTAATGCTCTCAATAGGTGTTAAAAATTCCTCTGCCCTGACGCAGGGGATGCATTATGAGCAGGGAGAGGCAAGTGGCTACAGTTTGGAGGCACAAAGGTGAGATAATGGCCTTCCACGCCACTGAGCTGCCAGCAGCGCTCAGCATAAAGCGCCGCATCTGGAGACTCCAAATCATGGAGCCGTTTAAAAATATATAGAATGTTAAATTAAATGACAAACGCAGGACATGTCACCTTTTAGAGGCAGAAATGTAAAACCAAAGCATATGTTTGCCAACCGTATGCGCTTCAGTATCAGCATCAGCAATATTTTTGTAACCTCATTAGTTTCTGACAGGTTCTCCACGATACCCTCAGTTACGTATCAATCTTTTCCTTGTAAAAAAGCCCAGAAGGGGAAGATAAAGACAAAGAATTTGTACGTGTGGTTAGAGGGGAACGTTGTTGTGCATTTTCAGCTCTGAGCCGAGAGGCAGGGTGAGTATCGGACTTTCAGATCTGCATTTACAAACAAATCCTGCAAATCCTCCCCGTGCCAAGCGCTCGCTGGAAGCCCTCGAGCTCCCCACGGTTAGCACGCAGGAACGGGCCCAGGCTCAGCTACCCGACGCAGGGCCAGCCAGCGTCTGCAAGCAGTTTATCTGTCTGCGCGGGGCACGGAGCCTAAGCTAATAAACCGGGGCTGGCTCCGGTCTCGCCGCGGGTGGCACCGCGGAGGGGACACGGGTGACACCAGGAAGGGCTCGGGGAGACCCTTGCTGCACGGGCAGAGCCGGTTGCACATGCCCTTACCCAGGTTAGAGGCTGCTGCGCGTGGGACGCGTCACTGCGCTCGTGTCACCGCGGAGGACGCGCTCAGGCTGCCGCTGAAGTGCTGCTACGAGGCTATAACTACACAATAAAGCTGAATTTTATTTGCTTGCTTATAGCAAGGGGGAAGCGACGACTGTGGATGACATTAAGCAAAACATTGTGCCTGTAATTCAAATTCTTTTTCGATACGAGCCATGTAATGTGATCAATTAGGAGCTGTTGCTTTAGCACACAGGTAGGTTAGTGCTGCAAACCAGTCAAGACAGAGCATTTTGTCACGGAGAAGCAGCATCCCTCTCCCTCCCCTCTGCAAAAGCATTTTATAGCATGGGAATGTTTGATATTGCCTAACAATCAAACTATTAATAGTCTTAAGTCACAATTTAGACCATTTTTATACACACGATGAGGTATTTTCCTGCGGATCTGCTTCAGAACACAGCGGTTTTCTCCTCCTCAGCACTCCGAGGTGCACAAGATCCACAGCAAAATCTCCTTTTGCAAGCCACAGATTCCCAAATTTTCAGTCACATGTTTCAATAAACAGTAAGAAAAAGGCAGCAAAAGTTTGAAATAAAATCATGAAATAGTGAAACACTCCTTGCAGTTTAGCTTATTGTGCATAAAAGTTTAAACTTTGCTTTCAGGCTCGGTTTTCCAAACATGCTGTCATTCACTATAATATGGGTTAAAAATAAGAAAGCAAAGATGAAATGTAAATGATTTAAATGCATGCATATGTTCTTTTGTAAAATGCATAATGCATCTGCAATGTTTTTCCTCATACTTTGGACACAAATCAAGGGGGAAATGGTTCACTTATGATACAGTGAATTTTTTATCTCACTTCAGAGGTAAAAAAGTACTCCCATGTAAGTGTTTACTATATGCTACTTGTTGCTGTTTTGAAAACATTTTTTTTAAGGTTTAAAAATGAGCATCAGAAGATCAACATAACAGCATTTAGATCCCTCTTCTGCAGGGTTTCATGACATCTTTGTGCTAATTGTTAAAAAAAAGAAAACAAAACCACAAGTATCAACCTTCTAGATGCCCTAGAGTCTATTTCTAAGTCACTCAAATACAAATAGGTTTATAGGATGCTCTACTTAATTTTGAAATATATTTTATTTACTGTTGGAAGGCTCCAACGGTGAGTGATTTGCTCAGCCCTTACACAACCCTCTAGGCCCAAGCAGGTCCTTTTTTTTTCCAGTTAATTCAGCAAAATGTCCCGGTGACACCGAGCTACCCAGCCCTTTCCTTCAGCCACGGTTTCTCCTGGATTTTATTCCCGAGGATGGACATGGAGGCTCTGAATTAAACATTTTGCATCTCCTGTGGTGCATTTCTCCCATTGACACCACCATAACCTGGAGCAAAGGATGAGTCGGTAGCAAAAGGGCCAAGAGCAGCCGGTTTCCAAACTCAAGGCCAGCAGATGCTCCCAGATAGACGCGCGGCCTCCGTGCCGAAGCCAGGAGAAGCCCGGGAATTATCCCATGGGATAAGGCCCAGCCCGAGCAGGGAGGTGCCACCCTGAGCACTTGGATCAAGGACTTGGCACGGGGGGAACCGCAGCAGAGCCTGCGCCCTGCTCGACCTGGGCACGAGGGATTCCTCCCGATAGGGCTATTACAATCGCAAAGCTTACGAAATCTGTTTGGAGAGGCTCTCGCGTTGGTTTTGGGATAGCGCACGGAGGCCCCAGGAATCCACTCTAAGGCCTTCAACCTGTGGCCAGGCTCCAGCAAGAACCATATGTTGTCAGTCGCATCCCCATGGCGGTCTCGTCCATGTCTGCGCTCGGCTACAGGCGGCCCCTGTTCTCTGTCACCTACCGCCCGCGAGTGGCTTGGTGGCACCTGCACGGGGCCAGGAGCCCCGCGGCCATCGGCAGCATCGGAGCCGGACGGCGCTCACGCAGCGGAGGCCGCCGGGTCCCCGAGGTGATGGTGACAAAGCTGCTCCCGGTGGCACCAGCCTGGGCTTCCCGCGGCGTTCCCAGCAGACCGAAACCTCCACCAGCTGCACTGGGCTCCAAGGAAAAGGGAAGCTCCAAGGAGCAGCCTGCAGATAAAGTGTCATTAAGCCCCAGCGGGGACAGGGCCAAGGATGGAGATCAAGGCTGGGGAGGAGCCGGGGTGGCCGCGCACCCACGGAGGGTTCGCTCTATTGCATAATTAGGAAAAACTAAATATTCTCCATATGTTTTCTACTCCTTACGTCATGAAGCAATAAAATATAGACAAGTAAATAGCACCACACTATACTTTAACTTATGTTTGCAACAGCAAATGTCCTTACTCCAGCATGGTGAGATGAACAATCAGCGACTGATAATTCCGCTCAGTAGTTATTACATTCCACCTTAAAATACCTCAAATACGTGGCTAACATATCATGCCAAATAGCTCAGTTCTATATGGTGCACCTAAAAAGCACAGATCTGCTCACTGACCCATCCATATTAGAACCTAATAATAACAGCTAAAATCCACTGAATTTGGATTAACAATTGTCAAAATTATTATTCTGAGAATACATTAAGAAAAACCATATGTGAATAGCAATACTCTGGTTTAAAGCCATTTGGCCTATTAACACCTGTTTGACTATCTCTAGGTTGAGGGAACATCTACTCCAGAGCAATAATTGTCAAATTTGGAATGGGTCATTGCTACAGCTCAGGAATCAGACATTAAACCTGGGCTGCTTTAAGAAAGGACAGTTATCTGGGGCTGGGCAAATACTAAGGACTATTATACAACTTTTGTTTTACAGCGCAGTCAAGTGTTATCCATAAAACTATCATGTAGTATAAGGAAGTAGAAAGGAGAAAATACGTACTGGTAGGCTCAGGAAATATCTAGCCTTTTATTTGCCTGCAGGAAAACATAGACGTTGCGTAAACACAAATGTTACTATGATCACATTTACCTTCTGGTATGACACTGCAGGTCAGCCTCACTCTGCTATCGCACGGGCACGCGATAAGATACCTGTTGGCAACTCCTGCCTCGGTTTCTCCTCTCTTGGCGACTGCTTTGATTTAAAACGAAGCACTGATATCTCACTGCTTGCAAGACGACAAAACAAAAATAAAACAAATCCCTGCATGCTGCTTTTTTTTTTCAGAAAAAGCTTCTTTTGTCGCCATGCTCTAGAGAAGGGGGCCAGCTTTGTGCAACAGCTCCTGGAGGTGCTGCAGAACAAGCTGCAGGATGCAGAGAGGACCACAGCATCTAACGGAGGAGATGCAACAATCAAGAATATTTTCCATAGCAACTACTCTGAAGGATGGCCTAGTTCAGTGAAATCATTAAATAAGCACACCTATTTATTTCAAATTGATGCTAAATGAAAGCTTGTCCTGAAAAAATATCACAGACAAATATTCATTTGCAAATGGATGTTCAAATACTCATCTTCTAACTTTCGCTTCTAATACCACTTTAAGAACATTTAAAACAGCCTAGAATAACAGATCACTGTATAACACAATACAAAATAAAAGGCAATACAATACTAGGCTAATACGAAAAAGCTAAGATTTGCAGAAACGACTCCTTTAAGCTCTTTATAAAAAGCAGAAATGTCAATGAACTGTACGATGTGTTATTTCTGTGCAGTCTATAAAAGCACAAACACAGACACTGAGGTTTCTGGATGTCTTGTAGCTCACAGTAGCTGGGAGCTCTTAGATCTCAAGCAATAATAAATATTGTATCCTGCAGGAGCCCATCGGGAATCTCCGCTCATGTGTTGTTCCATGGAAGATTGTGGTGTCAGATAAGATTAGAATCAACACTTTCCACTTATTCTGGCCTTTAAAGATATCTATGCAAAACATTAACAGCTGTTAATGAAATTAAAGGGTACGCAGGACAATCTTATGCTTAAAGCGAGCGCGCTTTAGCTCCCGATATACAAAATAACTATTGCACATTTTGGATTTTTTCCCCCATGAATAAATGAGAATAAATGTACGTGCTTGGCCACAGCCCGTGCTCTACCACGCTGCTATTTTTCAGCTGCCAAACCATTATGCGAGCTGAAGGTGGCTTTCCCAGCTGAAAGTCAGGACGTCTCACTTAGGCAATAAGCCGCTGCGCCGGCTGCATTAATGGACCGCTGGTACACGCGTCGAGCGGGTTGTGTGACACGAGCACTACAGGCTTCAAGCAAGAGGTTGGCACCGGTGGCTGCTCACAGAGCCCCTGGAGGGCCCCCTGCAACCGCACTGAAACCCAGGAAGGAAATTTCCCCTTTTTGTAGTGGATTATTGCGTTGGCGAGGTCACTGCGATGGCTTCATCTAGCTACGGCGCCAGTACAGAAACTGCTGATTTCACTGTCAGAGCCCTCCCCTCAATAACCTAACTAAAAAACAACATTATTAAGACGAAAAAGGTGGGACTATGTGGTCTCAAAAGCACCTTCTCGGCCTCAGCCTAACCCAGCTGACTAGAAACATTTGATTTTCCCTTGCCTGTGCGAACCCAGCTTGCACATCATCCCATTTCTCCATCGCTGACCAACAGCTACAGCCAAAGCACAACCCCTGTAGAAGAAATTAATTCTTCCAATTAGCGCCAGTGTCACCAGCTAAGTCGAAGGCAAAGCAATTAATAAATAAATAATTCCAATAGCCAATGACTGCGGCAGGATCCCATTCCAGCACTGTCACCGTGCTCTCCTCCTCAGTGTATTCCCCTGCCTGCAGGGGACACGCGGCAGGGACCGTCGCCGCTGCTCCCCGGCCAGGCAGGGATCCAGCAGCAAGTGCCCAAGCGGTGGTGTCAGCTCCGTTTAATTCCTCCTCGTGTCTGCGGAGTCTATAGGGCATAGCTGCTCCTGGAAGTGATCATATACACTGCGCTGGCATCTCGGAGTGCGCCGAAGTCGGTTCTGTCTTAAGGCTCTCTTCAAAAACCATCAGATAACATTTTCTCAAATTAGATCAGCTGGATAAAGCTGAAAAAAAAATCTCAATTGCATTATGCAGCTCACACACACATTTAGTTAACTGGATGGATGGGTGGAGAGAGCATGTGAACACACGGGCTGGGTTATTTCACTAAGAGAAGGGAAGAAAAACTGTGTATATCCAACAGTTTCATTACTATTCGAGAAGCAGTGTCTGAAACACTTAAAATAGGTTATATAATAATGGTTTGAAATAGATAAAAAGTAGAATTTGCTCAAAGTTATTACAGGAAAGAGCCATAAAGTCATTTAAATGGCGAGAACACAGAATTTCTAAACAGGCAGCGCTGGGCACGGGCTCAGGGTGTCACTAAGCCCGTGACGTCCCCTGTGACGACCAGGTTAAGGGACGGTCCCCCGCGGGCTGCGGGCTCGGCGCTCGCTCTCCGCAGCAACAAGGCACCTTTGTGCTCCCAGGTAATTACAGGCTCGGGTCACCGGCTCGAGCCCCTATCGATGTCGGCTCCTCCGTGCGCCGCCGGGACGCGCAGGCGGCCGCCGCCGCGCTCCGGCCCGCGGTTATTGCCTGTGGCAACGGGGACGGGCTGGGAATTCATTATGTTGGTGACTTCATCTGCCAGCTGCATTCACACATCTTTACTACCTGAATAACTGATCTCTGCTACTCCCAGGCAGCGCTTTCTGGTGTACAGCGTTGGGGAATAAATATTTGATTGCACGTACAACAGAAAGGAGCTCAGATGTTTTAAGGTGTGACAGCAGACGTGTTTATTAAATTCCAAGTGAGAGCACTGCTGGGCAGTGCAGACTTGTCCCCTGCTCCCTGCCTCGCAGGTGTTAGGATGAGCAATAAAAGGCCCTTTGCAGGCGGCAGGAGGGAGGCCAGCCCCAAACCCAGCGCAATTCCCCCGTTCGTTAACCTCTCCGCATCGAGCTATCTGGTCGGGGCTACTCGGCTGTGCACAAGAGAGAGAGAAGCACTAAGTTCCAAGCCAGTTTTAAGTGGGCATTGATGGAGGCAGCCAGAAGTGAGCTGGGCACTGTCAGTCCAGGGAGTTTGGTACAACAGCAACAAGCAACATTGGCAAAAGGCGACGCCGTGTCCCGAGCGCAGCCTCTCCACGGGTTCCCATGGCCCACGATCATGCAGATCCATGTGCTCTCGGTATTTCCCTCTCCTGCTGTTTAATTCTACCCATTCTTTCTGCTCTCCAACAGCTTTTGCACCCCAATTTAATTGCATGCTTTCCCCAAGACAGAGAGCCTCCCTCCGAGGGGGAAATAAAAAAGTGGATGCAGCTAAAGAGATCAGACACCTTTTCCTTCGTCAACATTTCCTTGCCCCGCTGACAGTGCAAAAATCTCATCATTGATCATAACTGATCAATAAGTATCAAAATCAATATCTTTGATGGGCAGAGGGCTCTGCACTCACACGGATGCACAAGCCCTTCCAATAGGACAGGTAGGGCTGAGCGTGCCCTGGCACCTGAGCCCTTCGGCATGTTTGTTACAGCTTAAGGGAAACTCCTGTCCTTCCAGAGTCAGTGCAGATGTGCTACCAAATTTAGGGCAATCAGGAATTGCTGCAAAACCATTTCTCTAGAGGTTTCTGGTTCCTGCAAGTTCAGATCTGTTGCTCAACACGGCTATGTAGCCTTCCTGCCAGCTCCTGGAGATGCAGCACTTACCACGTTTGCTCCATTTCTGGTGTCCTGTGACAACTCAAAGGTGACCCAAGTCGCTTAGCACGTCTCCCATCTAGCCTGTTATCTACAGCCACAAAATTCAAGCCCAAACTCTTGAGGAGCCCCCCCTGCCCTTGGCTAAACCCCTGCGCTGCCAGCCGATACCCTCAGCAGCTACCTGGGAAGGAAGGGCACGCAGACAAGCACGGTCACGGTTGCACTGTGTGCACATCCTATGCACACAGCAAGATTGTTTCTGTTGAATATTAACAGCTTCCTCCTTCACAGAGCTCTGAAACCCAGCGTCGTGCCCTGAACATTGCTGTCAGTTTGCAACAGCAGCTGGAATTGCAGTGCACCTACTGCTCGAGGGGGTATTCTGATGCACATGGCCAGCAGCTCCAGGTAACCAACATTTTTGCAAAATTTTCTTAAAGATACAATTAAGAAAAAGACCATTTTCTATTCTTAAGAGCTCCTGAAATGAAGACCTAAAAAACAAAAGTTGAGACAATCATACAGAAATGGAAAAAAAACGACACAAATGCCTTATTAAACACAAGGACAGGGCTGTCACCGACAGGGAAGAGGGGAGGGAGCTAGAAAGCTTGCTGCAAGAATAATTCTAGATGACAAACACATACTTGAAATCTTTTGATGGGAAGAACGAGCGATGGGGTCAGATAAGAGGAGGCGCCACACTGGTCGTATCTCTAAGCAACAGGCAGTCGAGCAGCCAGATAAGCATCTTCATAAAGTGCTGCAGATTCAATGCACGGGGCAGAGCTGAAGAATCACTTCCTGGTTCAGCTCAGGCAGTAAAAATTTATGATCTACTTAAGAAATCCCTCCAACCTAAAAACGTATTTTCCAGTAAATTTGTTTTTCATAAAGAATGTAAGCCATTTACGCTATGCCTTGGTAACAGCAGGAAATGAGAATATTTACAGTAGTGGGCTGTAATACAATAAATATAATATCATACAACACCAGTATTTAAAATAAAACCTTTACGTTCAGAGCAGAGCTTAACGCAGCTTTCTGTGCAACTAATAAATACTGAAAAATAACCTCAGTGGTGGGAAGAAAGGTAGGCATAAAGTAACTCTTCCTTTGCTGGACCCTGTAGAAGAATACTACAAGGTCTCAAGAAATTGTACAGACTTTTTCTTGCATCTCCTTCTCTCCATAGCAGAGTTCACATCCCTGAACCATCACACATCATCTGGCACATCTACCCCTAATACGGAGCAATAGTTTCTGCATGGGAAAGGGCTGGGAATCAGGCAATACACAAAACTGTAAATAGATGTTAAAGTCCCTGAATCAAAAACCAATCTGAATCCAAATGGTCTGGCAGCGAAGTTAAATAAAACCCTGCTATCAGCATGGCTCTAACAAAACCCATGTATTGTTTATAAGAAACTTATGAGGTGCTACAACAAAACTGAGTCACTGCTGCACAGTAAATATATTTTTAGTGTCATAACAATGTATACAATTGACTTTGGCAATTTTAATATGGATACACATGTTAAAGGCATTACCAAGAGAGCTTCATCACACTCACATGAGTCATTCTACACTACGGGCCCATCCACACTGTAGGAAAGGCTGTTCAGCACAGAAGGGGTCAAGTCCTGCACGGTTCATGGTTTCTAGCACAGACAAAACAAGCATTTACAGAGTACTTTGTGGTTAGAGTTTAGAATTAGAATTCAAATGTATCTGTGTTACAAGTTGCTGCATTGCTCCATTCAAACGCAAGGGGAAAAAATAGGAAAAGAATACCTGGTCCGAAGATACCGTGACTGATGCATTTGTGTTTTCTTATGTATTAAACATTTGTTTTTACAATTACTTTGACATACACTAAAAGCAACTAAAACTCTCTTCAAGCAAGCAGTCCCAAAGATGTGAAAATGGAATTTATAACGACAATCCTCAACAGCAAAAGTAAATGTAGTTATTATTGAATTCAGTTGCAGACACCAATCTAAAAATCTAATATATACACACACACATATATATAATATCTATCCATCCTGTAATACCCTGTAAAAAAGAAATTAATCTGGAAAACAATGCTGTATCTTGGACTCTGAATGTATATCCATAGAAAACAGTCTGGAACAGGAGCTTTTATTTCATCTCTCTCTAAAACAACCTTCAGAAATCAGTTTCTGTATGTGTTACAGTTTCCTTTCACAGTTTAACCTCAATCCAATCAGTAGTCTCCGGGGATTTTGAAATCGCTGAAGATTAAAATCCTCTCCGCCTTGACTGTTTGACTAATGCTGTGTGTTTAATATTCTACTTGTGAGAGATTTGATTTGACAAAATCCTGCTGGGTGGACCCCTCAGATGCTCGACAGCTGCACTGCAATATAAAGCGCTGCTGTCTGTGTTTCTTTATACAGACTAGACCCCAGTGCTACAAGAAAAAGAAAACTTTATAGAACATATGTTGATATTAATGTAACCACTGTTGTATTAAATTTACACACTTCCAGAGAGGAGTAGCGAGAGCATGCCTCATGCAGGAAAAATTAAGCTACTCTTGTTGTCTTGAATGTTCACAAAAAAAAGAATCAATATAACTTTTACGATTACGTTTTCAATGAAAGGTATTTTATAAATGAGGTGCAATTGTAATATTGTAGGCAATCATTAATATGAGCATTTCAGCATTAGCATTTGCACATGTTCTGCTTCTGAGTTCAGGCACTTCTAGCATTCGGAAGCTCATGTTAAACTGAATTCAGTATCACACTGATATCTTACGACGGTGCTTTGACTTCAAAATTGTGATAGGAGGAAAGAAAAGTCATTATCATGATAGTCTTGAGTATGTGTTTATGTAAAATGGCACTTACCCTACAGTGCGTCTGAAAGTCTCGATATCCGTTTAATTGTATGGCATTGGTTAGTAAACATTTTAATCAGAAAAAACACACAAGGTCGATGAACGCCGTGAATTAAGGAAGAATGAAATCAACATATTTCTACCTGAGGTAGCATCAATCACTGTGGAAACTCCTCTGCGATCAGAAACGGGACGCGACGACCCTGGCATGCTGACGGGCTCGGAGCGAACGGGCTGAATTCTGAAAGACAAGACACGGTGTCACAGGCATCAACATCTCTGCTCAGGAGGGCTTAGTAAATCACAGCCCTGACTGAGCCAACAAGCTACTATTTCTGCTGAAAATCAGCTAGCTGTTGAAAACTTGAGTTTTCCTCTGCTTTGGAGAAACAAAACATGGATAATCCATGCACAGACAGATCAGGGCTACACACAAAGCGAGCATCGCCAAACCAAACAAACCAGAAATGACAGGGAAGGAAGGAAATTTAAAAAAGCAAGAAAAGGAAGTAAAGGGGAGGGGAAATCCATACCTTCCCTTGCTGTTCCAACACACAGAGCGCTTTACAGTCTGCATATAAATCTAAGGCCTAAAGCTCCCACTTGTGTGCGAGCAAATGTTTTTGTGAAGCAATGCAGAACCTGAGAGCCAAGGAGATGCTGTCACTTCGGCAAGGAGCGGTACCAGGAAGGAGTCGAAGCTGTCTGGCCTGGGTGAAGGTTTACTGTTATTAACTCACGTGTTCTTCTCTTTCATCTGGACCATCTCGATGAGAGCTACTACACATTCCACACGGCTGGGCGCATTTCAGCATAAAGCAGGTTATTCGCACAAGAAACGTTAAGCAGCTTGGAAATTACTTTTATTTTTTACCTGAGACTGTTGAGGTCTAGATCATCTGTATCGAAGTCCAGAAGGGGCTGAGGGGTGTCACTCGGCCCATGGGACTGCAGCACTGAAGAACTCGATGAAATGACTGTTGTTTGGCCAGACGGGTGGATGGTTTTGAACTGGAACTGTGGGCCCATCCATAGGCGTCTATGGGGCCCGGTGTGAGTCACTATTTCAACCTGTCGGGATATTGCAAAATACCACAAAACTGCAGCTTAGCAATCCGTTCACTCGATTCTGTTCCGTCCTCTCCCTTGCCATTACGAAATACACGCTACAACTCAAAAGCTAACAAGCTAACACTGCAACCGCGAGAAATGCAGGGACAGATTTCTGTTTGCATGCACATGGATTAGACAAAACAACTCAAAGTCCATCTCCACCAAACATGCCTGTCAATAACTTTAATCCCAACCAGGCTCAGGAATGCACTTTTTAGAAGCAAGCTGTTCCAGTTTTGTTCCTGTGTCTTTCGAGGACTTCGCACATTGAACAGCACCGCTTCCCATGCACGGGCTGCGAGCTGTGTTTCCAACCAGAGCTCATAATCAGCACTGGCACATGCGAGGGGGCTGCTGGCAGCGAGCAGCTTGCTGAAAAGCAACATAATTTGTGACAGAGAGGGCAATGGGGAGTACAATGCAAGACGGAATAGCTCAGGTCGTGCCCATTGTATGGTATGTAGCATAGCCATATATATGCAACATGCAGTATAGAACAGCAGCTAAGTCTACAGATATTCATTTAACTGGAATTCTGACAATTTAAAAGACAGAGTAAGATGTTTGCTTGCAGTGTGAAACAACACATGTGAGATGTTTATCTGAAACCGCCAATATGAAGTGAAAATATTAAGCTTTCGTGAACTCACAGTTTGAGAATGACAAAATAGACTATTAAATTACTATCAGGCTTTGCTAAAGCAAATTAGCTTCACAAGAAGAATGCAACCTCGTAAAGAATTTCATGAAAATACCTTCCTGTAATTTATGGCGTATAGATATCTATCTTAGTCCTCTTTACTCTTACATTATTGTACTACCAGCGAGCCTTAATTCTTCAAGAAGAAATATTTAACACTAGATAATGTTTGAAGATAGTTCTCTGCTAACAGAAGATGACAAATACACAGCCTATTTAGCACTATTTCCGTCTTTACATTTATCTTTGCGTAACTCAGACTGACTGTAGACATTTCTGAGTCAAGTAGCTTTTATGTAGCAGTGTAAATTAGGCCACAGATAAAGTAATCTGTATATTTTAAGCTTGAAACCATCAGTGTCACAGAGCCGAGAGGTAAACAGATGCCTTTGCAATTTCACTGAGGCTACGGCCAGATGTTCCTATTCACTCTCCTGTTGTGTGCAGGACAAACATATTGTATCTACTTCACACTGACAGCACACATTACCCACTGTTCTAATTGAAAAGTTGAAGTGAAGGGCAGTGTTTTTTCACCGCATGCTGTTACTGTTGATAACAACACTTTAATTTTGAAAAACATACTTGCTCTTTAGGCTTAATCTGAAGTGGCTTGCTTAGTGAGCGCAAGTGTCTTCGTGTTCAAAAGAGATATCATCACCCTTTTTCCACCTAGCAAAAATCATACATTCCTGAAGCATTTTTGGAATTCTGTGTTCTGAGTAACACCATTGGAGGGTTTTTTTTTCCTATAAATATATTTACTCTTGTAGTGAATATATGTGATGAATTTTGCATAATTTGAAGCTCCTTTGACTTTCTGTATCTATCTAGAACTGGTAATATACCAACTTCCATAATGTAGGTTCACTTTATTCTTCTATTTTGAGTTTGCCTATTATAATGGAAAGTCACTAGCACAGTAAAATGAGATACTGCATTGTGAATAAAGTTTGGATTTTTTTCTTCTAACAGATGTAATTATTGAGTGACTCCTAATGCGGAACTGCCCCTGCTCAGAGAGACCAACCTGGGAAAGCCACTCTTCATCCTCCTGGCCGCTGTGGTCGGACGCCAGGCTGTCATAGGACTCATGGCGAGTAATGGGTCCAGGGCTCCCTGGGGGGACCACTGGGAAAGAGGAAGGGGAGACAAAAAAAAGAAAAAAAAATCAAATTTATTGTTAAATGTATCCCAAACGGCTTTATCAGCAAGTTACTAGTACAGCACAACAGGTATTTTCCTAAATCGGTGACAATATGCTGGAGTGCAGAAAGAGCTTAAAAACTAACAACAAAAGTGATGAAGACATTTGTACTCCTAATATCTTAATTTATATGTAGACACTATGATAATACAACTTACTCTTTTCTATCAAGCTGAAGTGTGTAATAAGATACCCAACAGCTCCAGTATAGACAAGCACCATGTGTCTTAAGGAACTGAAAGGCACAAATGGCACTGACAGGGATGTAAAGGCTTTTCCACAAGGTTTTCAGATTGCCGACTGCAGAGCCCAGTTAAACCTGCTCCTAAGGGCTATCCTGAAGCCTCAGCACATTTACTGACTTGGAGTGCAGAGAAGTTCTGAGATTTCCCTAACAGAATGACCACTCTCATGACGTTGATGTCATTAACTTTGGTGGCTTTACAGGGTACACAGTATATTTTCTTCCAGTTCATTTGGAAGGGTTTTATAACCATCTTAATGTCACCTTTTTATAACAGTAACAATATTTTTATGATAGTAATAAGAAAAGATATCATCAATGCAAGCTAAAAGAAGTGTACATAATATAGGTTATTTTGATAAGACAAAAGAGTTTTATGCTACGGTGTTAGGACATCGGACAATCCTAAAATTATACGCACTGTTTTTATAGTCACATAATCTAAAAGTGATCTAACTTTAAAAAATTGATTATTAAAAAGCATATTATTATAGGGTTAACCTATTTGTGTCGTTTCCATCCTCTACAATTTTTTACAGCCGTGTTATAAACCCCTAATAAGAAGAGTTTATAATGGTAAAGCAGACACAACCGTAACCATAAATACAGAATGGCGCCTCTATAACATAAACAGCACAGCTTTTTCATAAATTTGGACACTATTTGCAATAAAGAGATTTTCATCCTGTTTTTTGTCAAGAGGATATCTGAAAGCAGCCCCAACTACAGAACCATTTCCAGCTAAAGTACTATATTCCTACGATATTGAAGATAGATTATTTAAGGCGAGGAGCTAAAAACAAAAACTAATTACTAATTTGATCATTTGTAGGATAATTCTTAAAGCTCAGGAAAACCACAAAAGTGACTGGCAAGACAGAAGTTTCACAGACAAAACAACGGCTGAAATTCAGCTGAGCTGATTCTCCTCCAGGTCCTATTTTGCTGTTTAATAATTAAGGGAAAACCTTTTTGTTGAACCTCTGCTGCGATATTCAGTGCTCAAGTAAAGCAAACAATGAATATTAAACTCAGAAATCATTTGCCTAGACATTCTTGACAAATGGGCAAACCCTAGACTAAGACACGTGCTTGGCAAATACTGGAATTAACAGGCCTTTTGTTCAGAGATGGGCCAATTAGACAATAAATACCTAGACCTAAGACAAATCCTTATTCATTCAAAGATTATAAATTGTCATCCTTCAACAGCAGAGCAGTGCTGGAACAAAGAGCGAGTACAGCTCAATTGTTGTGCATGCACTTCTGGTTTTAATTTGCGAACAATAAATCATTAGTTTTACTTGGTTTTCCGTACTTTTCTGAACCAAGAGGTTTTAATTTTCTCGTTTATACAAACAAGATTTACACAATTCAATTTAATTGAGTTACATATGAAATTCCCAACGTGCTCTTCTCTAAGGCGTCTATGTTTGTCCAAATTAAGAGCTAACAAAGGCATTTGGAGACGCTAAAGAGCATTTTGCTGTGCGCAGCCTGTCATCCACACGCAGGCGCTTCCAGAAAACCTCCCTTCGCTTCAGCTGGATCCGCAAAACCTCGAATGGAAGTGAAATAGGACTCTCCAACCTAGTCGAAACACAAACAACGCAGTCTCAACTAATTCATCAAGTCCGAAGTGTCTCCTCGGTTTATGCAGTCTCCCTCGTGATGCTCATGGGAAACAGGTATGCGAAAACCCACCAGCCCCAGCGCAGCCTCGCACAGATCACACACTTGCGTCTGATTCCGATGCTGTTCCTGTGGTTTTTAAGTTGCATCGGAAGCGATCCTAGGTGGTACGGAGACCCGAGGTAATCACATGCTTGTCAGCACGCTTCAGGAAAGCTCCCTTTACCATTAAATTCCACATTTTGAATGATTTCCTTCATGCTACTTCTGGAACTGCTAACGTTGGTTACGTCACGTCACGCTCGCCAAGCGGGATGCGACAGCTCTGCTTGGGGTCTGCACGCAGCCGGCTCCACGTTCAATTCCCCAAAAACAAACTGTTTGCATTCTGCTCATGGGCTCTGGGCATTTGGAGTTCTGGTCTGCGTGTCAGGCATTTCTCCAGCTCGTCAACTTGTGCAGGGGCATTCCGTGCAAATTCAAATATCCTCTTTCCCTCCGAAGTCTTCCCCAGTCAATTTTTTTCCTCGTTTCTGAGATTCTTATATGCATGAACATCATAAACTTATGCTAAAAAGACCCTGTAAACTAGCATGGTTTAGCCAACCTAACAGCTTTTTCACGGCACCAGTTGACTTACAGATTTATCCATCCATTATTTGTAAATTGACCAGAGTTTATTAGGTGCTTTATAGACATAAAGAAATCCATTCTCTGCGTCCGCCTTTAATCTTAAAGGACTAGTTAGTGGAAGCAGCAGATGAATTCTCCTCGGATTTTCCCAAGGTTTGATGACCGCTTCACTTGCCCTTGACCTTGTTTTGGAGCGAGATCCCACGTCCCGGCACGCTGGGCCACCGAGCCGGGCTCCAATGCAGGACACAGCAGCGTTTGTGTGCCCAATCCAGCTTCTTCCCATAGGAAACTACTCGAGGGATCACCTAAAGCCAGGCACAGCCTGCATCAACGACATTACTAACAGCACAGAGGATCTCAAGGCCATGCACCCCTTTAAACCCTCCGAGCAGGCAGACGCTCCGTTCTGCACCAAAGGACGACACATTTCTTATTCTTTCCCGGGTTAAAGAATAATTTTAAATGCAAGAACCTACGGTGAAATCCATCTGATGGCCATCTTTAAAGAATTACGGAAGAGGTAACTATTTCTATAATTCACTGACTTCAAAAGTATGTTTGACATTATTGTCGGGAAAATTATGTTAACCATGGATTACTGTTACAATCAAAGTATGTAGTGAGAAGTCAGGAGGCTTAGTAGTAAATTTTCAAAGCGGTGCGTGGGGATTTACCCGTTTGACTCCCATTAACGTCAATAGGAGTCGCGCGGCTAAATCCCTGTACACTGCTTTGAAAACTGACCCCTTCGTGTTGATGGACCTCGCTCTAAGAAGTTCCAGATGCCCACGTAGGAATGGTAAAGAACTGTTTCAGCATGTGCCCTCATTCGTTATTGTTGTTTGTACACATCTGAAAGTGTTTTAATTCCCATATTCGGCACTGTTTCCAGCATTCAGTATATAAAATATGGATTAAAATGTGTAAGTACTGAGTAATCTGATGAAACCATGTACATGTCCAGGTATATACGAGTTTTCAAAACTTACTTTTGCAACATCCAATGGACATTACATGGTTAACTTTATCCATCTTAGCTATATTATTACATAAATAACAGTTCTGAGTAAAGAATACATTACATATTCCTTCCCCGATTTACTACATTGCTTATATGCAGTGATGCAGCTTTTTAATGAAACGATACCTGTCCTGTTTCTATTTACCCCAATCAGTCCAATGCTCAGAAATTAAATTTGCTTCCCTTTACCACTTAATCCCATTTCCTGTAGGGAGCAGGAAGGGCAGGTTACAGTTTTAGGGAAACTTAGTTTCCCTTTAAAAAGATCATGAACTGCAACTTCCATTAAAAACATCTCTTTTTTTTCCCCCTCTCTCTCTTTTTCTGTAAATGGGAACGTGATCCAGATTAGCCTGCAAACTTTCATCCCGTGAAAAGCAAGAAGCAGACATGAAATTTCCGTTTCATTGTTTGAGACTAATACCAGCAAAACACAGTCAATAAAACAGACACAGATTCCTTGTTCACCAACTTGCAAGTGACGACAGTTGGAAAATACAAGATCAAATAAAAAATTAGATACAGTAAAAACACAGTGTTTTTCGAAAACTTCAGGAAACCACCGAAACAGTGGGAAGGAAGGGAAGCATCCTAAGTTGATGTATCCTGTCATATCCTTTTATTATGTGGCAATAATGAAGTGAAAAGAATGTGGATGAGGATGATTTCAAGCAGAAAGAATAATAATGCAGATAGAGAATTTAGAAAATACTGGGAATTCTTTTTCCAGCTGGATAATAGAGCTGAGGCGGCTCCCTGTCCCCAAGGCCACCGTGGGGCGCGGACAAAGAGTCACCTTCGAGGACAGGGGATAGGGAAGGGTGGCAACGTCCCCACGGCCTCGCTGGCCTCGGGAGCAGGTACCAGGTTGCCGTTCCATCAACGGAATGTGTAAAACGAATATAAAATTGGCAATAGCTGCAATGGTGCTTAGAAATCCTGCTCAGGACACGTGGTTTTCAGTAGAGGGAGCAGGAGCCGTGAACATGATGTCAGAGTTTGGGGATTTATCTATGTAAATTGTGTTATGATTGAGCTCAAACGCACGGTGAAAAAAGGTTAATCCCATCCCTTTGGAGACAAGGAAGAGTTAGGAGAGTTAACTTCTTATCGAGGCCATTTAAGTAAAATACAAAATACAAACAGCAGTTGGTCCAGAAATGAAAACCTGTTGCAACAAAGGCAGCTATAAATACAGGCCTTAGTCTTTCCAAGAATCCCTTAACAAAGACTATAAAACTGGTATCTTCAGGCCTAACTCAAGAGCAAATTCTTACTCAGACATAAAATAACAGCCACGCAACACTACTTACTAGGGATCAGTGCAGGAACAAAGGATGAGAACAGAGCCCTGGCTGAGGAAAGGATCATTCCGTGTTTTTTTAATTCTCAAACTATGGAATATGAATTACATGGCATTTAGAATAAACAATTAATGAGGCTGCAGAAGCCTCAGCTACATGGCCATTTTTCTGAGAGAGAAAAACCCAATTTCCAGAAGTGGTCATAGCGGGACAGAGAACACTGCATCACTCCTTTTAACACAACAGAAATGGTCTTTGATTATTTAAAAGTCAATCGCTGAGATCTGTCTTCAAAACCTCCTACTGGAGGCTTAATAGCAGAGAGGTGCAAGTACACTTACCAGCAACACTATGGCAAAGTAAAGACTTTTGTTTTAACAAAATCTATATTTATACGATTATATTTCCTATGGTGGAGGGCAGCTGTAATTAATGGATTTCCCTCCTTCCACTAATGCAGTCATTTGTCAATTTAAACACAGAAGGGCCAATCAATTTTGATGTATTTAGTAAGCAATTTGTCAAAGAGGACTGCATACTAGTTAATATATTAATTCTTGTCATTGGCCTGAGATCTGACAACTGCAGGTCCTCTCTGAAAAACTAGTCCTGATGCACCAAAAGTCTCGTCTGGACGTGAAGGGGTCCTTTCCACGGCCAGAGGAGAGAATTCATAACTCCTGTTACTCAATACCCTTTTCAGGCAGCTTTTGTTCCAATTTTGAGGTTTTTTTCCCCAAGTGCTAATTGCAGGGGTTTCAGATGTCTCAGGATAACTACGGACTGTTCCTCCAGAGTAATGGAAGAGGAGAAGTAGGGGAAAGGAAACAAGTAGTATGAAATTAGGGTGCAAGAATTCCTGCTGCTATTCAAAGTTATCTGTTTTCATTACAAATCAATTATACAGCGTGCACATAAATTTAAATACGCAAAAAGGAAAGGTACGGAAGTCAGAAGGAAGGACATTAAGTCAATCCAGTGTGCAAGGCTCCAGGCTACACGGAGGAAACACAAGTATTCATTGGGAAGAAACCTGAACCCAACCAGCTGATGGCCATGCACAACACCCGCTGCAGCTGCAGTTTGCACTGTTACAAGCATCTTCATTCCTAAGCAGGAATTAAACAGAATTAGGAGGAAGCAAGTGGTATCTGAATAAATAATGTCAAATCTTGGAATTTCTGGAAGTCCAGCTCTATAAATTGCAAGTTCCCTGGACAAGGAAGTCTCCTGTGTGGGCAGTGCCCAGCAAAACTCTCCTCCCACTGTCAGGGCTGCTACAAATGGCAGTAACTGCAGAGGATTCACCTTGTTGGAAAAACGCGCTAAGAACTACAAAATGCGACCACATTTCCTTCCTTTTAGGACATGAAATTTGGGAGCTGTCCCGAACGCACATGAAGAGGGAACACTGGTAAAGCATAGATGTAAATAAAGGTAAAATACTACGTGTTAAACTGGACAGGGACACTAGAGAAACAGCTAGCACCTATGAGAAGCACCCAACATGGAAATGCAAAATCTGTGTCACACACAAGGCTTTGCAGGACGAAACCTACCCCCGAGGAGCTCAGAGCAGCGGGTTGGGGTCACTGAGGGTCCTGCTCCTGCCTCCGCGCGTGTCCCGCAGAGCGGCCAGGTAGGAGCGAGCTGAGCACCCGGTCCGGGTTTGGGCAGCAGATGTCCCGGGTGACCTCCTAGCAGCGCAACAGCCGTGCTAACCCACCGCGGACACCCCGGGGACAACGCTCTGGGGCACTTGGTGTCCTGAGCATTTCTTCAAAGAATGATTCCTGGTCAGCTGCGAGGATCGCTCTAAAATCCTACGGAAACCGGCGCTCCGAGGCGAACCGTGCACACGCAGGACACCAAGGGTTTCTCCGACGCCCTCCGTCCCGCTCGCTGGCAGATGGCGCGTTGCGGGGAGGCCGCTTTGTGCGCGGCCGCGCACAGAGGTGCTCTGTGCTCCGAGGCGCACGGGGAGTTTCCAGCGACCCGCGGGGCAGAGGTCGCTCGTTATAAATGGATAATGAGACCTAATGCAGTGCTCCGAGGGCGGACAAAGAGCGGCTCTGTGCCAGCCCCTGGTGACTTGGTCATTCAGGCTTTTGTTTCCCCCCTCCGCGCACTTAATGGAGCCAAACAATCGGCAGAAACGCTAGACAGCGCCCGGGAGGAGCGCCCGCATCCCGGCTCTGATGGACAGATACAAATAGCGACCCTGAAACGGCGCCAGGGCTCCTCTTACCTCGAACGTGGCAGACACAGCTGTAATATTCACCCAAAAGCCCTCAGCCACATTTGCTGCCATTAGGTGCAGCGAGGGGAGCGACAGCCCAAGTCGGGCGCGCAGGTGAGCGGGACAGGCAGCTCTGTGCTGCAGAAACACTAACCTGGAGCTCATGGGCATCCCGGCCGCCTCTGCACATTCATTCTTGGCAGAATTCAGCCATCAATTAGCTTGTTCTTCTCCAAAAGTTTCAGTACAGAAAGATTCAAAATACAGAGCGTTTGGGTTGTTAAGGAATGGCACGAAGGAATCGCATCCATCCCTGATTTCAGTTAGCGAGATGGGCATAATCCATATTTATGAATATTAATGCTCTCAGGTTTTTTTCCCTCTGTTCTGACTATCTGTGCAAAACATTACTTGCCATTTCAGCAGAAGCTAAAAGGCATACAGACTAAAATAAACATAGAAGAAATGTCCCCCCGCCAGAATCACAAGGGGTAGGAGGATCTGGAGCCCGGTGAACATTCCCTTGGCCAGGAGGTCGCCAAGCCCCGTCGGCTTCCACAACCTCCCTGGCCCTGATGCAACAGATGGGCAGGTAAAAGCAACAGATCTAATCTGGCGCCAGGGCTGCTTGTACCAGTCACGCTCAGACACGGTTTCCTTCGGCCCAGATGTCCACTCCTGCATTTTAAATGTCTCATCGCATAACATGCTGGCATTAGCCGTGCTGGCAACTGAGCCCGGGGTCTAGTTCTCCCACGAGCACCTTTACGTGTGTCAAGAGCTGTTCCCTTGTGGAACTTTCAGATGATTTTATTATTTTGCATCTTGCCTACACCCTTGATTTAAAAAAGAAACTTGCTATTTACCATTAATAGCCTTCTCCTTCCCGAATTAAACACAAAGAACGTATGAATACGTATGTATTTCTGCATGTGAGTATACATAACACATAAAGGTCTATATGCACGTATATGAAATGTTTCTGCACATGCAATGCCAACACATGGGCTCCCTGAAACAACGTGCTGGATAGCACAGAAAGGTGGGCAGACATCCCTGGAAACGATGCCAAGATTCCCAAGGGAAGCGGCTGCCTGAGATCCTGGCTCAAACTGGCCCTGAAATCTGGAATTGCAGGGGAGTGGGAGAACGCAGAACCACTCAGGTATCACTAAGCTCAATTTCATGAGAGGAAACGACTAAAAGCAAGAGAACAGAGGTGAAAAACTTCAGGCTTCACAATGGGTCCCACCTGCAAGGCCTGCCCAGCACCCACTTTTTGGGGTAGGTGGTTGGCTCGCTCACTGCTCTGCTGCTGATCAAAAAGAAACAGCCCCTGTTATTCCACAACTATGAACAGAGCTGGTTACAGGAATCCCTGTTGTGGGGGATCCTTCCAAGTCCTGGCCTTCTCCAAGGAATAAAAGTTATTGCATGATTGGAAAAAACTGAAGCATTCACAATTAAGGATGAATTATATTATACAGCACACATCTACTCAACATAAGTTAACATTCAGCAGGTACCCTAAGCACTATCTATATGTTGCTCCTTTTTTATAGTTTACCATATTTTAATACAATGGTTTTTGGCGCATTATTAAAAAATCTGATTATAAACTTTCTGAACATACTTGCTTATAGACTGTTCCATATGTATATGTACACGGTATCAGTATCATGACTTAGGCTATGACATATGTATTTACTCCACACAAAGATGCATGCATTTTTTAACATGTTAAACAACGTGCAGTTGGCTCAGTTGCAAAGGAACATAAGAAAAGTTTGGAATTTTAGAAGTTTGAAAACTCAAAGCTAGTAAACTGCATCATAAACTTGACCACCAAAATTCCACATCCTATAAAATTAACCAAGGAAAAAGAAAAAAAAAAATCTATTATCCTTTTGTGGACTTTTGTCATGTAAGCTTAACCAGATGTTTTCATTAAAAAAAGAAAAATTCCATCCCGAACCTCAGCTTTTTAAGATGTATTTTAACCTGCAGCAACATTTTATAGCTGAGTTATAAACGGACGCTTTTCTAATCACTGTGGGAATTTATAATGGAAAGTCATGGGAATATTTTACCTATCCCAATACAGTGCTACATTTCTGAAATAAGCCTGTCATAGTGAGCTGTCTCCAAATCTTTGTTGCATTTCATTGATGTCTTGTACCAACACTCTGCCCTTACTCGTACATTCATAACAATTTTTTAGAAATTCTCCAGGATAACTTCCTTGTTTCAATAATGTGCAATAAAAAGCTTCTTCAGAAAGTCATATTTGTGGATTAAAATCTGCACCTAGGACAAGAGAAAGCGCAAGCTACTCACAGCCGGCGAGGAGGTACTGGTAGTACTGCACCGCGTCTGCCGCCAGGAGCAGGGGATGGTTCGCGTTAAATGGTGGTTGCAGCTCATTCCACTGCGGAGTCCTGAGGTAAAACACACGACTATTAATATTGCAGCTAATGCAGAGAATGTAAATCAGCGTCTCTGTCATCACGTGCAATTAGCTAGAGTCGCTCCCAGAATGTTTGTAATTATTTAAATCAGCTTGTTCAAACACTGGAATATACCACAGGCAGCTGAGGAGCACGAGCGCTTTGCACAGATTGTGCAGGAAAGACAATGTGTCTTTGGGGACTGCAGGATATTGCACAAAAAACTTAAGGCAAGTTTAGACCAACTTGGTAAATATGCTTAGGACCATCATATATCGCACTAACATTATTTAATATTAACACGCAACAGAACCCAAGGAACTTTTTGCTCTGTTAACTAGCATTGCTTCGATACTGTAAAGGCAATTGAGCATTTATAAGCTGTGAAAATAAAGCTGTGTGAAGTTATGGACTATTGATCCAATTAGAATTTTCAATTCCATTACAACCTACTCATTTCAACAATAATGGTCTAGAAGCCTGTGCTGTAATTTTAATTAGGGTGGGCCATTCCTAAATAGCTTGGTAAATCAAGTATTGATCAATATAGTCTAGCAATGAGCAGCATGGAGGAATATAGGAGTAAGAAGGGGGGAGAAAAAAAAGAAAGGAAAAAATAAATCGATGGAAAAATATTTTAAGATGTCAAAAGCACTGACAACAGTTTCTCATCAATTTTTGTTTACTTTCTTCCACATGTCAGGCCTAATTTCTGCAACTATCTTGAAAAATGCTACCTCCAGCTATTTAAGGGATATCTTGCCTAATGTGACCTCTATCTTGAAAATTTCACGTGCATCTCATGTCCCAATTCTGTATTTTAACCCTTAAAATAATTGTTTCTACTATTTATATAAAAACGAGATTATATAAAATACTAAATTATACCTTGATTATTTAAAATCATGAGCTGATAAGGCTCTCTACTGATTTAAAATATATTCATGTAGCTCCAGGGCTACAAAAGTATTTAAATGGTTAGTTCCCATGTACACACGTAGGTGCTAACAGAACTGCATGAAAAGCTGGTCTTAAATTTGCTATGAGGAGCCCTCTCAAGGGAAAATTGCAGGACTATAAAGTATAAAAAAGCCTGGAAGTCGTGATGTGATGCAGTTCATTCCTCCCCTTTCAAGAAAAGCTCTCGACAGTTTTCTGGACAAGAATAAAGAGGAAAAAGGGAATTTGCTACCTAACCAACGTCCAGCTGGCTCTGGGGCACGTCCCCATTTCCAAGGGGGTGTCATCACTGATCTTGGGAGCGGTGCTGAGGGGCCGCGGTTCCAAGACGTGTTCCACCAGGCTACCGTAACAGCTGATAATGTACAAGGATTCCACTACAAATTGTTTGGATTGATCTATTTGCAAGAAGAAACAGAAAACCTCATCAACAGCGGAGCAGAATCACAAAAGAGAAAGTTATTTACAGCAAAGCAGATCCACAGTCATTTTAAATCTATTGCTATTTATATTCTTGTCATCAAGAACATGAATTAAAAAAAGAAAAAGACTGGAGAAAGAGAAAAGTGTACAAATCACAATTAATTTTTATCTTATTTCCAAACATATAAATGCCACACATACAAGTAGGTGGAATGGACTCTCTCAAGTGTGTTTGGGTCATTACACACTGCTAGAGGTATGTCTAGACAGGCACTGCAGGAAAGGTGTTTCACCCTGCTAGAGCCGCTTGTTCTGGAAAATTTCACACAATATCTTTGCACTGAGCCACCAAAAAGTTTCTTTTCTGTCATCATACCGTGAAAGATCAAAGAGTCGTTTCATTAATTTATATTTCTTGTAAATGGTGTTATTTTACCGAAAGCACTGCAACTGCACGTTCCCCAGAATCTCTATTGGCACTAAGTGTAAGAAACAAAATAAGAAATCTGCACCATGTGCTCACAGATCATCACAAAATGAGAGAAAAAACAGAGAACTTAAATTCAAATCCAAATTCTGCTTTTGTGGTACACAAACCTTTTTCTCTCTTCAGACCAGGATTGTTGGCAAACCAGGATCTTGATGATCCAAAGACGGCAGCGACACAAAACTCTCCTCCCACAGACTTGCTGGGTGAAATTTGTGGAGCTGGCTTGCTTTTGCTTCAAGAAAGCACAAAATAATATTATGACAGTTAATTCTCAATAATTATGATGCCCTTGTTTAAAAGTCATCCTAAGATATTAATTCAAAAACGTTGAGTATCTGTAGTTCTCATAAGATGTACCAGGGTTTATAGATACTTTGAGTTTCTAGATATTAGGTTCCAAATTCACCTCAACCGCTGAATGCATTAACTTTAAGAGCAGTACTATATAATAATGCAATTTTTTTCCAACTGTTTCAAAGAACCCATATTTAACATCTGCATTCAATACAAATAACTTACAAGTGAAGGGAATACAAACATTTGTATTCATGCGAAGTCCTTTGAGAATGAAAATCTAGAATCTGGGTCAGTCTTCCTAGTTTTTGCCATTTTCTAGTGTTTTCAGAGCTACCTATGGAGCAGTTAGAGCCCGGCACAGAGCCGGTGACACGGGGCACACTAGGACACACAGCATGGCAAAGGGTGAGAAGCGACATGCGGAGGGTACAGGGAAATGGAAACAAAGCACAGACACGTGTTATGCTAAAACAAAGCAGAAATTTTATCATAAAAATAGATTAATCAATCTTCTCTGGTGAAACACTACAATGTGCATGTAGTGGATATTTGCAGTTTTAAAACAAGGGTTCGGATAGCTTATAACAGCTGAAATCAATCACTCAAAGCAAAACCATTTACAGGAGTCTAAGGAAAAGAAAACACTGATACATTCTATTTTATATAAATTCTAAATCAGACTACGACCTTTCTTCAATTCATTAAATCAAGATTTCATCCTTTGGTTAGTACAAAAGAAGTTTGAGAGGTCCAAGCTGGACTTTGAAATTTCTGCACCTGACCTGTGCACAGACCTACAGCTCGGTCCTCTAAACTCAGGCCTAACTATATGGTAAAACTGACCCTGATTACAAACATGACTTCTTTCCAGCAACTACATACAGTGCATGACATCGGGAAAACAGGGCTGTGGTTAAAAACACCCTTGTCACTATCACTATCGTGCAACTTGCAGCATTTAAGACTGCCTCCAACCTGACCTCAGTCTAAAGCGTCTACTTTGTGCATAACATACGCTTACAAGAACGGGAGGAAAGGTCCACGGTTTGTGTTGGTGCTGGCAGAAAAGCTCAGAGCCGCCTGGGCACAGCACAGCAAGGGCAAGGCAGGAACTGTGGCTTCCTGCATGGAAAAGCCTTTCCACGAAACCCCAACACTGAGCGGAGTCCGTGGAAAGAATCGAACAGAGTTAGATCAGCCCTGGAGCTCCTGTACATACATGACACACTAGGATGTCAAGAGGCAAATGCATTTGGGTCTGTAACCTGGTACTGAGGCTAACTGCCACCAACCCTCCCAACTAGCATCACAAGGTACCTGATCAAAACACTGTTCCAAAGTTTCCCAATTGCAAGTCTATTACCTTGTTTCCAAGGGCACTTCACAATCTATATTAGAATATTTAAGCTGATATTAACATATCAGTATTTTAGCAACTCAGAAAAGATCAGCATAGGGGTATTCGACTTTGAAATTTTACTTTGCTGTCATAGAAACAGTATTGTAGCCCGTTCTGCAACAGTATCGGGAACTATTTTTAGTTCTCACCTTCCAAATACAATCATATATTATATATGAGCAATATTCCTACAGAAATGAAAATGTAAATGTATGCACTAGTGTCCTGTTACTTGCTGATCTATCATTCAATCAATAACTGATTGTATTTAGCATAGAGCAGTATTATCCCAAAAGATAATGCTACCCCTCAGTCAATACAAAGCAAACAAGGAGCACAGATGATTCAGCTATATTCACTTTCTCTTAGGAGACACTTGCAAAAAGAATATTCTATGTATTTCTCATTCTGAATAATTATATGACAATGTCTGCGATTATTAAAATTGTTTAAAATAAGGAAAATCCTGCTGGGAATATTCTGGTCTCAGCTACAAACTGGAATAAATTTTGAGAGATGTAGCTGACTTCAACGGTTTCTTTAAGCATTTAAGCAGAAGTGAAATCGGTCCCTTAGCAATAAGGTATGAAATCTTTACAGGGTTCTCCATGCTCTTAGTCCCCAAGATCTTTCCTTGTCGCAATACCCACAGAAACAGCCTTAGAGAAAACGGGCTAAGCTACACTCTGTTTACACCATGTCTTTACAACATCTTTCAAGGCATGCATTTAAGTGTTGGTTTCGGTGCCAAAACATTTTCCATTTAAGAATGATGTTTTGGAGACAGAAAGAGCAGACCTTGTAAAACATGATTACTCATGTGGTTAAAGTTAGTTCTGCTACAAAAAAAAAAAGAACAAGAACTCCTAGTGCATCATTTTGGCTTCGACATATTCCTGAAAAAAGCACAAAAAAAAAAACCCTCTAGTGATGTCAACAAGTCTATCCTGAACACTTTTGTAGCTAAGGGATCTTTCATTTTACCACCCTTTCACTTCAGCCCTGAGCTTTCATCCATACCTTCTAATTCATATTTCTTTCAGTAGACCTCAACAGCCCAGCTATTTCCACCAGCAGGAATGCCATTAGAAAACACATTTGCACATCACCGGGATATTTTAACAACTTGGAAACTACAAATCCTAATTATTGCATAGATGCAGACACCCTCTCGGCTTCCTAAAAGAAAACAAAGCAATGATGATGAAGGTAGGTAGTGAATGACTCGTTTCTACCGTGAACTTCTGCTCTTTCCTTGCTCTTGGTCTGTCAGCACTTCATAAACTACCGCACGGCCTGGAATTGGGCACATTTGGCCTCTCTTTTAAAGGCAGTTAGTTTAAATGGACCTTCACAATACACCAAGGTTCACAATATTAGGCCGTGCTTTAGTGGAAGTGGCTACGATGCAGGTGGAAGAGCAACTGTCTGGGGAAGCCACTGCCAATAAAATAAGGAAGTTCAGTGAGCAGGACCAAAACGTTCCCCCTAGTAATTCCCATCTTCTGTCCCCACTGCCGACGGGGACAAAAGCTCCTACAAAGTCCCAAGCTCCAGCTGAAGGGCAAGATCTTAGAGGCAACGTTTGACATTGAGAGATAACACTCGGAATTCATTTTGCACTAGTATTCCCATTTTAAATGCAATTGAACAGCAGCAACATCTGGATAACCGAGCTTGAGAGCTGTCGATTCCTGGTTCTGGGCTCCAGTCACAAGACGAAGTTCCCAGTAGGCAACAATTTCCCAAAACTTCCAGTAAAACTCTAAAATCAACAGGTCATTTTCTTTTTTTTCCCTTTTCTTTTAAAGATAAAGTGACTGTCTATAGCAGAAAAACTATATAACAAATATTTATGTTTCCTTAAGAAACATAGGTCTGTGTTTGGAAGAGACCTTGCCAAAGTGCAAACTCCACACGAACAGAGTCCTGAATCACGGGCTGACTTGGTGACAACACTCTCACCGAGATATACATGGCCAAAGAAGAACGGGATGAGCATTTTCTACCAAAACTGCCTAAAAAGAGATAGGAACAAACTAAAAAAAGTCAATTTGTCAGACATTAACAAAAAATTAAGAGACTTGGCAGTCTTAAACTAGTTTTATAGGACAAACAGGCTTCAAATAAAACTATAAGCACTTCTCTATGCTTATCAATCATTAAGAGTTCTGAAATGGCAAGAAATTTGTTTTTTGAGGCTAAAAGTTTTATCAAGGCTAAATAAGTGGCAATAGAAGCATTAGGAGAAAAATACACACAAGAAATTTGCTATCACACTAATAAAGATACTCAAAAAAGCACACTTTCTCAAAATATATTAAGTAAACTCACTATTGTGCCTAAAACGAGGAAAAAAAAAGACATGTTTCCAATTGCTAAATCATGAATAAAACAAGGGGAAAAAGGGAAAAAAATGTAGGCTCTTTCACTGAACAGGCAGTAAGCTGTCAAATCTCCATTCGTTTTGTTTACATAATTTTAGGTCTCATTAAGACTTTAATGGAAACAACATGACTTCTTCCCCTGCCCACAGCGTATATTTAATCCCAGTTCCTCTGCAGACTAGCAGAGACCAGATTGTTGAGCTAGCACTGGCACTAAACAAACCACAAGAGTCTTGGGAAAGAAAAGCAACGGTTTGGGAGTCTATTTCCTGCGCTCCTCTCTTTAATCTAGGCGTTTTAGTCTTGCTCCAACCTAAAATCACTGCTGGTTGACAAGTGTCCGTGCCCGTCCTGGCCGAGATGCTGTGACACGGACCTTGCTATGACGATCCCATTCCCAGTTTTCCTTAGCTCTCCCATTCTCTTATGAATTTGGTATTTTAATGAAGCTCTTAAGAAGCATTTTCTGCTAGAATATTTTGATAGAGCCATAAATGGAGGTGATACACGTGGAATAAACCCTTAAGAGCAGCCCAGGAACCACATCCACAGATTCACAGCTACCGCTGACACAGATCTGCAGCTGAACTCAAAACAGGCTAAAAGTTGCTAAAACTCTTTTAAAGAAATTCTAATATCTTCAAAATTCTAACATTCTTCTTGCCTAAATCTTTAATCACCACATTGTTATAGAAAGGTGACCAGAAGATTACATAGCACCGAGTAATAAATGAAGTTGCACCATAGAGAAGTCTGGTCAGAAGCTTGGTCATTATTCTGGCTGTGTTCTCGTGATAGGTTGCAATTTTGCATATTAAAACAAATATTTTACTATTTAAAATATGCTAAGAAACTTTTTTTTAGCAGCTTTTACACTAATAAAAATACTCGTTTGTAGTTATTTTTATGGTTATTTTACTTGACTGACTTCATCTCAGTTACTTCACTGTCTATCCACTGCTATTTCTTTTATTATCAAGAGACCATCATTGATGTTTTCTGTATGTAAGCAACTTGGTGCTCACTTGATACAATAATGGAAGCTATATATAAAAAAAGAGAGACCTGTTTTGGAAAAGTATTGCATTCACTTTTGCCCAATGGGAAATATTCATTTTTTTCAACTTCTCTTTGCTTATAAATTACAAGTCCCCCTCAAAGACTTTTTTTAAAAGAAAAAAAAAAAGCAAAAAAAAAAGAAAACAGTGAGCACACGGGTTTCACAATGCTTGCTGGTGAATACACATCCACAGTTTAAAAGTGAATTATGCAGTGCTTCTGCCTATGGATCAGCCATGCAGTAAACAAATAAACAACAAAAAAAAAAGAAAAAGCCTTAACACAGTTAATTCTTAGTGCATATTGCAAATGAATTACAAACATGCTGGGATTGAACTGGGAACTCACCAGGGAGCTTTTATAGAAAAACATCCTGCTCCAAACAGGTAAGGTCTTCATGGAAAGGGGAAAAATGCACAAAAAATTAGATGAAAACTCAATTATTCGGTACAGTGTATAGCATGCTATTGAGACATACGCAAAAGGTAAGGAAAATCCTTGTAACATTTCCCGGTGCCCTGACGCGCTGCACAACTGCGAGGGAAGAGGCTGCCGCGCGCGGTAGGGCTGGGGCCGCGAGCACGTTGGGTTGTTAGAGGTTCGCGTTAGACACGGGTTATTTCTGCAATCTGCTGGCAACTCTGCGGCAAGAGCAGTCGAGAGCCTTCGAACAGAGTCAAAATGAACACACAGAGAGAATGAGCATCAACAGCAGCGTCTAAGGGACCTTCAGCATTAGACACTGAAGGTCCAGCTGGGAGAGCCTTAAAGTCCTAAGCGAGAAGGGCTGCAGGCACAAGCACAGTTTCTTAGGGAGTTCCCCAGGCCTTTTCCAAGACAAAAATACACTATTAAATCCAAAATCCTGAGCAACTTCCTTACAGAGCCTTCTTTTTCTCCCCACTTACAAGCTAGCACGGAGCACTGAAAAGAGACTCACAACTTATTTCAAATGCATCTGATGTGAAATGCAGATTTAAGTTTAGTGTTTTGCACTGTATTTTGCACAATACTGTTTTGCACAGTATTTTGCACTGTGTATCATCTTTAGAGAGCTATCATAAACTGGCCATTTCAGTCCATTTTCATACCTTTTTTCCCTTCTTCTTTACATCACCCTCACAAAAGCCACAGCTATATTCCCATTTGCATAAAATCTGAAATTTAGAGCTACTCACGGGCTTAAGGCTTCTTTAATTCTCATTTAGGATGTAACACGATCCACAGAATTGCTGAATAATTGATTTTGTCAATGCCAGCGTCTCATTATTCTCTTTATAATCTAACTCAAGGGGAGATTCTGGTTGGCTGAAACACAAGTGAGAAACTTCCCACATTGCACCAGAACGAACTAATTCTGTGAACCAAACCTGACAGGAGTGAGATGGGAACGGGTAGATGAAGCCACGTGTTCTTCTAGAGCTGAGGAATTAAAAATCCGATAAGGAACAGCAGATTATAGGAAAAAAAGAAATCCTTTTTGTTGTTGTTTCTCTCCTTGTTAGCAATATATATCAAAAACTAAAATAAAAGTCTTTCAAACTCTGTGTAAACAGACTAACCTTTAATCGTTTTATTTAAACGTTTGGTTCCCACTTGGGGAGAGACGGAGCTGCTGGAACCGGATGCTCTTCTAGACATAATATATCTTATTGAGTAGCGATAAGATCCACACTTTATGAATGGATCTCTTATGTGGTCACCACACTCAGCCCATCCAAATGGTTCTGCAGATTAGCAAAGCCACATTGCCTTGAAAAACTGTGACTATTTTCCATATTCCACAGCCAATATGACCTAAAACCTAGAAGCTACCTAGAATGAACCCAACAGTGTCATCAAGTAGCCGTCTAACCCAAAGAGAAGCCAATTTCTAAATTATGACCCTTGACACTTGCTATATAATTTATTTCTCTGCCTCAGTTTCTCTGCAAAAAGTACATGATGCTTATTTCAGATCACCAGAACATTTTAGAAGATAAAATAGCCTGTTATTTTTTAGCACAATATAATCTTTTGACACGATCGTATTTCTAAACTAATATATGCTCTTAAATTGCAAAATGACTTAGATGGATTCATTCTGAGAGGGTGTTTGGGGCTTTTGGGGGCATATATTCCAATTCCTGTATCACCAAGAACATGCAATCACACTTCAAAAGACTAAGCTCTAGTCTTTACAAAAAGCCATAAGTGTGAGAGAAAACTTAGCATTTTCTTTATGCTCTGCAGGTCCAAATTCTTTTAAAATTACATTTTTTTTTCTGTGATCTTTTCATACAAAATTTTTTCACTAATTCCTTCACACAATATGGATGACATGCTAATTAAAAAAAAGACAATACACAAGATAACCCAGCCTCGAAAGGACAGCACCAGATGGCTACGTTCAGTGGCAGTAACACAGCCAAGCCAAGGCCAAAACCTCGCTGGGCTTCTCCATGAGCTAGGCAGGAATTGCAAAGGAAAACGATTCGATAAGGACAGTATATGATGCAAAAGAATCATTCAGGAGAATATTCTCCTTCACTTAATGTGGTATCTGATCAAGTTTTATCAAATTCAAAACTTGTGTTCTCTAATTTTGCTAGCACGCTTAATAAAAACACACAGATCTCTGAACTCCTAATGCAGGGTACAACATACCCCCTCGCCCTACCCCGCACTGCTCTCAGGTGCCCATCTGAAGGGAGAATCCATCCTTAAAAAAGGCATCTGAAAATCAGTGATTACTGCAGTGCAAATTACTTCATTTCCAACCAATTATAAATCACTAGTCATTTTATTTACCAGAATTTAGCATAGATGCTTAAGATAACAAGTATTTTGAGAAGAATTCTCAATATTCTCTAATAGAGAATATTCAGCTTGGAAGCGCAACCATATTAACCTATTTTTCTGAGCTATTTAGCTTTAGTTTTATTTTTTTTCTCTTTTTTCACTGTAGCTACCTACTTAATTGAATCCTAACATCAAGACTTGGCTCTCCATGTTTTTCCTTGCCTCTCCATGTTTTTCCTTGCCTTGCCTCTAGAACCTGGGACAAATTCATCTTTTCGGAGTCAAAATATACCAAAAGGCCATCAGTGATTTTCAGTATGTTTTGTAGAAACAATGAGAAACAGCAAAATGATAAAATCTCACCCCGATTCAACAGAGTCTTTACCTACTTTTCCATTTCCTTATAGGGGCAGGGGGCAAAAAACAAAAAGGGGAATGGGGTGAAGAATGGAAAAGACGAGACTTGCTCCTGCTCTATGAGGTGCTTTGGGGGTATCTGTTTTGACGGGACGCTAGTAATGAAGAAAACATGAGCTGTTCCACTCCAGCTATCGTGAGTCTGGAAATGAAGTATGATATAAATACAGTGACCATCCCTCGAGAAGGTCAATGCCACGAGCAGAAAAGCCAACTTTTACAAGAGTTTTTCCTTTTTAGCAACTCTTTTATCTCCTATTTTTCTCCCCTTCCTTTCACGGTCCGTCCGAGTTCCTACCTTTGTTGCAGCCGGACACCAACCGCGGCTCATTCCATAAACACAAGGCACGGCCATAAAAGCCGCTGCCAAGCACAAAGCTGCCCTCTAACATATTCTAACCCGCTGTCCTTTATAGACAAGCATGAGATGGATGATACAGCTCTCCCCTTTCCAATCTATAAGCTCTTTGTAAAAGAGCAATGAATTAATCCATTCAGCAGCCTAGAGAAGGAAGTCAGCATTGCTATTAAAACTGAGAGGGAAACTGAGGCACGGCTTGTACAAAGACTTATTAAAACTAGTTTTTGCTCTCTTGCATCCCCCTAATCTTTAAAACATAAGATGCTTCCTTCCTCATTAGTCTTAGAGCCCCTTTGGGAAGGGCTATCTGTTCTTCAGATTGTGCTGACAGCACAAACTACAGGAAAGGAGTCAACGTGATGACAAAATATGGGAGCGAAAGGGAAGCGCTTCATGAAGGTGGGGAAATTGCTGCAAGAGCTTTGAAAATGCCATGAGGAAACGGAGCAAGAACCAAGGAAACAACGAGATGGGCGACGAGCAAGCAGCGCTCCACGGCGCGAGGAGGAACTTGCATGAACGGGAAGGGGTTGAGGAGGGATCCAAACTGCTCCGAAACCACAGGCTGGTGCGAGGAAGGGTCTGCACAGCCCCAGCTCCTGCTCTGTCAACCCCACAGGGCTGTGGAGTCATTTTTAAAAATCACCTATTTCCCTGCTTGTGAATGCCTTGCAATTAAGCTTCCCGTGGAGGAGCGCTCAGCAACCCCCTGCGCAAAATAGTGTTTTGTCCTCTTAGATCTAAGCTCAAGAAAAAGCATCATTTTGCTTAACGAAAGCTGTGAGATACCCCTAAGAACCTGCAGGGTGAAGCAGCCTTTCCAGGGCTGCAGACAACCCCGAGGGGCAGATCCAGGCCCCCGCGAGCCGGGCTCTTCCCGCTGCGGTTCCGCACGAGCAGCCGCCGGGAGCCGCCGCGCGGAGCCCGCGAGCGACTGGAGCACAAGGTGAAGCAGCTGCTTCCAAAGAGGAGCCTTGTTTCCTCGGAGCGCTGCTCAGAGGTGCTGACCACGGAGGTGTAAATACATCTGTCTGTTGCCATGTGCAGCAATCCACGCCTCCTACCTCCTCCGAGAGAGGCAGATGGTCCCTGTCCTGGGTAAACGTTCCGGCGCGCAGCCTTGCATCGCTATGTGTTTCTCGAAATAGGAGGGCAGATGTTAAATATGTTAAACACACGCTTTGCCCCCTGGAGCTTTCGGGCAAGGCTGCCGTCTCAATGTGGTCGTTCTGGGCACGCCAGGCTGCCCGGATCCCAGGCATTCCTCCCAAATCCCTGCTTTAGAAATGCAGCTCTTCATGTTAATTTTGGGTACTTTCATCAAATATTTTGGATGCAGAACAAGGGAAGGGAGCTCGCAGCTTCGCATTACACATTCACACAGGCTTTGCTGACGATTCTGAGCCTCATTCATGAAAACTCCATTTACGCAGTGGGTATTTCCCAGACCTGTGGGGTTTTCTGTTTGTTTTTTCCTTTTTGCTGTTGTTGTGGGTTTGCTTTTTGTTCTATATAAGCTTCACCGAATATCCTGACTCTAAGCAATTGAAGAATTATACAAAATAACTGGACAAGAACAGTTCATGCAGGGTAAAGTTTACTTAAGGAAAACTACAAACCATGTGAATACACTGCAGTTATTTAAGATTAGAAGGTTATGTACGAAACACAATTTATTATATTTAAAATTGTAAGAAAATGGTGATATCACTATGGTATTTGCACTAAAGAAGCAGTCTTCCTAAGGGCAGCAGTGTTAATTACCATTGTGATTAACTGCATCAGTGGCTGTTTTTTTTTTCATTTATTTATTTTATAACCTACCTTGCTCAGACTTTATAACCAGTTCTCCACCACGCTGCCTTACCCCTTCCCACAGACCCTTAAACATCTTATTTTCTTCACCTACATTTCATGCTCTCTAATTCTAATCATCTATTCCAATTTTGGCAAGCTACCAGCACAACCCTGTCACGTTCCTTGCCTTGGCTGACTGTGACATTTTTACCCTCCACGACTTCCTTTTTTTTTCTTTTTCTTCCACCCAATATATATATTTTCCCTCTTTCAGGAACTGTATCTCTCTGCTCATTTCCACACACATCAACCTTCTTCTGATCTTTGCTGCCTTCCCGTCCTCACCCCACATCACACCTGCTCTACCCCTTCTGACTACTAACACAACCCATTTTCCTTGCCTGTGATCAACTGTAAGCAGGGAAAAAATTCCCAACATAAGCACTTGAAATGTGTGCACGCAAAAAGCAAACCACAGCACAACCCCTGTCCTGTTTCTTTACTGTTCCCTAAGTCCTATTTACAATATCGCCAAAGTTTGGGAAGAAGGTCTCCATGCTTAGGGCAATTACATGCTCTTTAGTTCAGAATTTGGTTCTGCAGCCTAGGGAAATTCCTGTTTACAGCAGCGAGAGCAGGGCTGGAGTGTTAGATAAACACATATATAGAGGCACACATATACATACATACATATATGTAAGCTTTAGAGCTTCACTGTGCATACTTACACTGCTAAACAGGTAATAAAAAATACATTTTATGCAGGGTCCTAAATACTTAATTGAAGAATACGGAGTAATTCTAAAGAGAGGGAATAACCCTGAGTTCCTTCCTGAAAAATAACTCCTGGGTCAGAAAAAGGAGTAATTCCCCTCGCCGTTGGCATTTAATCAAGAAACCAATGAAGCAAGACACTGCCTACTCCACTTGCTAAAACACAAACTCGTAGCAATCTCAACTGCTTTGTCCAAACACAAGTCAAACTCGATCTATTTCTTTTAATGAACGCAAAAACATCGATCTGTAACATACTGAATGAATCAGTCTGTAAAACTTCAAAAAGAAAATGTTCAAGGTTTTAAAGTGCACCAAAAAGGAAGAGAAGAAAACGATCAATTGCCAGCTTTATGTACAAAATGGAAAAAAAAAATGTAGATTTGAGATTAGCAAGACAAAAAATATCAACTTTTGGAAATGGCATCAATCAATTTAAAAACTTTGCAGTTTATAAAACTCTCAAAATCTTCTGAGAAATTATAAAGTACAGAGCAGTCACTTAAATGGACAAATAATGTTAAGAAAAATTGGAATCAAGTTTCCTCTTTATGTTCATTCTGGCTCTCTCTCCGTTTGTGATTGCCAAAAACCATCTCTGGTTGAAAAGTCTGCAAATCCAAATAAACATTTTTTTTTTTTCTCTAAGTTAAAAAATTTTTCATAACTCATTCTAGAGAAGGCAGGTCTGTTTATGCATCATACCAATTTGTGGTGTGAAGCTTCTCCTGATGCCAGTGTATAGCATTTCCCACAGAGTAGACTGCAAGAAAATAACCCATCCAAGCAAACACTCCTGAATTCTTGGACAGATTTCGCTTTTCACTCTTTGTTTGCTTATCGGGTGCTAATTTTCTTTGCTAGATCCCCCCCACAGACACCTTTTCTCCTCTCTATTCTGTTGCTATTTAACCATATATACCAGAATAAAAGAATGAATAATCTAGAGCATTATTTCTTCGTAAATCATAAATAACAAAGTCAGGAAAGGCTTGTGGGGTTACACTTACCCTGTGCGCTTGGTGATGGTCCCTAATGTCATTGGCTGCTTGATCTGAGCGAGAGGCAGCACCACGGTCAGACTGGGAAGCGGCAGCAGCCGCGGGTTCCCGGGGTTGTTGTTGGTGAAGTTGTTGTAAGTGTCCTGGCTGTTCAGCTTACCTGGGGGGAGAAACACCCAAGGAAATGTGTTTATTTATTTTTTTTCTCTTCATGTATCGTTTCTAAGGAAAAGGAATAACCAGCTCCTATTGCAAAGAAACCAACCCAAAAGAGTCATCGTGAATTCAGGTAAAAATATAAGTATATAAAGACAACAGAAGCAGATACATACACACACGCACACTTATTTATGGGGTTAAGGTTTCCCTCCAGGGAAAGGAAATTATTTATGCTGCTGTCATTTGACCGAGTGTTCTTTTCAGGCCAAAAAAAGAAAACCTACATTCAAATTCTCTATTCAGAAAATCTATATTCTTAAAGGCAACTCTTTTCCTACTGTGCTCATAATGAAAGTCCTGCAAAGGTCTCTCTTGGTGCCTTTATGGGTACAGGCACACAGAATAGCAAACTGCTGCACTAAGAAAGGAGAAAAATACTACGAGCATCTGGAGGGAGCAAAGTCAACGTAGAACATTCTTTTTAAAAATCAAGCAAGTATTGAAAAAGTAACAACGCTTATATTCAAAAAAGAAGAATTAAACAAACAAAATGCAGGTAATCAAAAGAAGGAAGGGGAAAACATAACAAAAAAGTCCTAACAACCCTAAATTTAGCTTGTTTCAAAGAGCGCCGTGCTGGATATGTGCCCAGTTTAGATACGCTTTCTTACTTTCTGTATCATTCTGTAGTCACAACCTTTCATTCTTCAGTTAGAAAAGGAAACGAGCTCCAAATTTCATGGGCAGGAGAGAAAGAAATGTGAAGAACCCAAAGAAAGGAGTTAAACAAAAAAGGGGCCAGTCTGTTTATAACAGAATCAAAAGTACTTTAAATAGACAAGCAACCGTGAATTAAAAGGTTTAGATCATTAACTTGTTTTTCTGTGTTCCTATAATGCTGTGAAACGCTGGCTTTGTTCGTAATCAAAAGGGACCATATTGGGAATTAGGTTCCTAAACAACTGCCGCATTCTGCACAGATATTATACAAATCCCAGGCCAAATCCATACAATCTGCCTGAAGAGCAGCCACCTTTTCTCAAGGAAGAAAAACAGCACAGCAAAGGGTTTCTCACAGGAAGCTGCCTGAAAAGCTTTAATGGTGCTTCAGATGGATGGAAAATAGGAAAAGGAAGGCGGAAAAATCTTAATGAATGTCTCATCATCCTAAAGACACTCAATGCTTCCTTTACCCTTCTTTTAATACTACATAACTGTAAGCTTTAGGGGTTTATTTGTTTTTCTACAAAGTAGAGACCTCTGCATCTTAGAAAAGCACAATAGCAAAAAAATGATGAAATTACAAAGAGGATTTTGTGTTAAGTATCCTGCCTCAACATTGGTCAATACATTTTAAGAGAAACAGCAAGGCTTTAATGAACAAGAAGCCTATTGAAGTCTCAGAGAACAGATTTCATTAATAGCAATTTTCCTGCACCAACTCGGAATAAAAAGCAGCAGGAAGAAGGAAAAAAAAAAAAAACTCATTTTTTAGATTAAGGCTGAGATGCAATTAATTTTTTAAGATGAGTTTCCTGACGCACCCCGGCTCTTGTGGAAAGCAACACGAGGAGTTTTCTGCTTTATTGTCTAATATTGTTGCATGCAGCCGAAGCTGCTCCGAGCACGTCGCGCTCTGCTCCTCTCGCTGCGAGCGGCCGCAAACAGGGGGGCTCCAGCAGCCTCTAATTTGTTTTCTTTTACTTGTCAGGAATATAATGATTAACTGTGAAGCACTGAAGCAAATGACTGTGCTCTACCCGGTTGCTTTCTCTCGGCAAATTCAATTACTCCACTTGCAACATCACGGTGTTTTCCATATGCAAAACTTTTTGTGGATTCATTCAGACTATTCGGATGCAGAGAGGGGAGATATTTGCAGATGTCCCTCCGACAGGAGGACGAGTTTGCATTATTCTGAGCTAAGCCTACTCAGGATTAAATAACTATTTAAATAGCTATTGCCTGCTAATCTGTTATTTCACCAACAGTGCTAGTTATTTAAAACTAGTTATTTTAAACACTTTGTGGTTTGCTACTTCCCAACCTGTGCAGGTGGGAGGGCAGCTCTGTGTGCAGGAGACTCGGGATCAGGCCAGGAGAGCAGGAAGGACCTGGCAAAGCATCAGCGTCACCTCCAGGCTGAGGAACCCTGGGCTCCTGTCACCTTGCTACATGGGGACTCAGAACCCGAGCCGCGTCTTTTCCGACATTTTATTCCACAAATACTCATAGGAAAAAACGGATTAAGTTGAGGATAAAAGAGAAGAAAGAAAACAACAACGGGCTCTGTTGTTACGCGCAGGGAGCAGCCCGTCCTGCCGGCCCTATTCCCCAGCCGCTCGTCATTCCCGGCCTCACTTCCACTGGAAAAAAACAAAACGGGGAAAAAAAGGGAGGCCTGAAAGTGCCGGACAAAAGAAATCCCAGCAGACAAAGGAAAAACAAATGAAAAGCACCATTATAAAACACAGATGCTATAAGGAAAATAAACAACACGAGATTTACTGGTTCTTGACCGAGCCGGAGAGCTGTGGAAAAGCCATCGGCGGCTCCGGGCAGGTGAGGCCGCGGTCCTGCTGCTCCGCTGCCCTGGGCACTGCCTTCCCTGTCCACGCGAATCCTCGAGCTGCAACGCGCGCTGCTTCCAAACGGCCTCACCCTACCTAGATTCTCTGGACAATCGGATATTAAGTTATTGATGGCTGCAAATTTTAATTGAAAGAGTGATTTGCTCCCCACTCATTTTGAAAACTATAAAATTCTCAACGCGAGATTCAGACATTTGATCAAATCACACATTTCTTTCATTTTCATAAATATATTTTTTGAAAGGAAGGCCACGCTTAGGAAAAAACGTCCTAGAAGTACTATTTGTGACACTTGTTCAAAAGTATTCAAAAGTAATCAATACTTTTGATTAATAAATAATCAAATAATATAAAATAAATAATATTGATTAATAATAAAAATAATTGTCCTCTTGTGATCAGCTAAGAGCCCCAAGGAGTCCAGGCCAGGTTTGAGGCTGGTGAGCGTGGAGGGGAGCCCTGCAGAGCACCCCAAAGCCACAGACCATCTTTTAGGGGAGAGGGAGAAAATCATCCCAATTTTTGCTGCTATTAATGCCCTAGATGGCAAAAGGCAGCAGTGCTGGTGAGCTCACACGAGCGCCGAGGAGCTCTGTATTAGCACAGCCCATGCAACAGGGTCATGTAAAACACAGCAGTGGTTCCTCGAAGCGTTACCTGGAGGCGGCTACGCGGATCTACCTAGCGCAGCTCTGCGGTGCTGCGAGACTCCTGCATTACAACATTTCTTGGAGCAAAGCAAACAGGGCTGTGTTTTCCAGCAGGAAAGTAACAATCCTGAGCGCTTGGTTTCTCCATACCCTTAAGATCAACAAGCGAAACGGCACTGAGCACCTCTCACCTACACAGTAAAAGTTTGGGGGTATTTTTTCTTGTTTTCATTATTCTATTACTCTCCTTTATAAAACTGTGATTAATAGCGACCATCATTAATATTCCAAATCATATGATTAGCCTTACAGAACTTAACAGAGTAGATTTCAGTGTTCCACGTATTTTAATCAACATCTTTAATTTGGTACCTAAAAGCACAGGAACCTGGGGCTATGCAGTCAGCATCAGGCTGCCTTCAGAGAAGATGAACTGGGTTTAGCCATCACTTCTGTCCCGCACAAAGCTGAAGATACCTCCGCTGAACAGTCCCTAATTATATAATGCAAGAGAAATACAATGCTAACTGGAAAACAGCAAATGCCAGGGAAAACAAAAGTGTCGTTTATGTGGTGGGTTATTTTGTTTTGCTTTTTATCCAGCACACCGATTTTCACGGATGAGAATGAAAAGCTTCCCAGCTCCGGTTCCAAGACTTTCACCCTCCCTCCTGACCTTTTCTCAGACATGTTCCAGTGTAATCTGTAATCTGCTAGAGTCGGAAGAGGAAACAGCAGCGCCCTGGTGAGAAACACTGCCTTGTGACCCGAATCAAGCGCCCTGCGGAAGCGGCGTTGGCTCCCGCGCAGGGTGACAGGCAAATTCAATAGTGTCCCAAGAGCCACTCCATCCCACGAGCGCTAATTACTGCCAAAGCTCTTTTTTTCTGCTTTGTTTCATGCAAATATGGTTCATTTTTCTTCATAAAATGTTACTCACGTTCTTAGAAAACAGTAATAAAAGGCAGCTAATTGTAATTGTAAAAGTAACACTTCTAAATTAAATATTCATTGCAATTTGCCCAAACTGTATTCTTCCAAAATTAGCTTCACTTCTCGCCCTAACCCTCAACATTTACAATACAATTAGACCCATTAAAGAAAGTTTTTTCCTATTAGCTACAGAATGTTTTAACACAATTTAGCCATTTATAGTATTTTTTTTTCTCTCAGTTAAACCAGGGCAAGCCTAAAACCTATCACTAAGTTAACTCTGAGCAAACTCACGTGAGAAATTAATGTTTTGCCATTTGTTTTTGCAAAAGCCATTTGTTTTTGCAATGTTTGAAGCTGTTTGAACTCGGGCTCCTCTAAGCTCTACTCCTTTCAAGTTTTGCACGGCGTCATCTGCACAAAATCTGAGCATTTCCTCCCCACGCTCCTTTTCTCCTTCCGAAATTCTTTTCTATCCGCTTCAGTTTCAGAATCTCTGCCCCTCAACTACCAAGGGGGTGTCTCACTGATGCTCTGTGCACCTCTTATCTCTGCAAAAAGGTTAGAGATGAGAAACTACAACAGCCCCATTTGCTGCCTATCCAAAATGAGTTACAAATCACAATGCAAAACTCAGGCTCTTCTTGCAACTGGGATCTCTCAAGTAGCCTTGAAGCACTCGATCGCAACCCGGCCCTCCCCGGAAACCCACCCATCTATCTGGCCTAATAATCATTTGCGAGATTTATTTAACCGAAAACATCGCCGGTGCAAAGCTCAGCTCCATGTATGGGCAAAAACTCTCCGTGCAGTAAAAACAACAACACGACGCGGTCGCCAGCGGGCGGCTCGGGGCTCACGCAGCCCCCGCGCGCGCGGCAGCAGCTCCACGGGGACGTTGCCGGCAGCGGCAGCGACGCCGGCCCCTTGCTATTAGGTCTGTCCGGGCGAACGGCGGCTGCAGGCAGGGACCAGGGTGCCACCGTGCTCGCTGTCCCCTATTTTGCCCCTCTCTGTTGGTGCCCGGCGAGGCTGGGTGCTCTGGGTGCTGCGGGAGCAGCATCGTGGGGACGATGCCGAAGGGACACGGCCCTGTTGCACCGAGCCTGGACCCGCTCAGGAGCTGCAAACTGGGGTAGCGCAGCCAGAAATAGAGCCACACTCAGCTCCTTAGGCTTTGCTACCCATGGTAAACTGCATTTAATACTCTTTTCTATCACATTTTTCTATATTTTTACCTATAGTTTGTTCCATTTGCAACGGTGACCGAACTCAAAGCAGCTTGAATATACAGTATTTATCCTACGGTATGTGCCTTGAGAGCTGCCGCAACGGGAACTTGATAATAACAGCCAATAATAATAATAATAAATATAATAATAATAATAATAAATGGCTTGTCTGCAGCACCCATAGAAGAGGGGCTACAGTAAACCCGAGCAACCTCTGTCCGTCTTCCAGCAGCACACGCACCCTCGGCAGCCCTGCTCTTTTACCCATGACCGTGAAGGATGTTTTCTGGCTCCGTGACAGCATCGTGACTCAGGTCATGAGAAGTGTCAAAGATGCATTTCCTTGAGATGGGAAAAAAAGCAACCGATTTTAACAGCCCGCAAAGACTAAGCAAATAGAAGCAGCCAAATCAGCATATTTAAGGAGGGTAAAGATAAACCTTTTTAAAAGATACAAGTATATTTTATTTTCAATCGTGCTGCTTACGTTTCTTTCCATAAAGTGTTTACATTTTTCGAACTTCCAAAAAATGCACAGTTGATTTAAATGCCTTACTGAGGAATAATAAACTCAAAGGCAACAGGAGCAGCACCCATTTACTGCACAGGCAGTCCCTGGTTGTATAGACGGGGCATTTGCTTCCGCACGGCAGGCGCAGGCGGGTGCCTTGGATTCCCCTACGGGAACAGTAGGATTGAAGGTACCTAGTGCCACGGGATGCAGACAATATTTGGGCTAATTTCAGCAGGAAAAAGCAGTGTTTGCAGCAGTTGCTCTCTCATTGTTTTCCCTCTTTGGTTGTATCACAGAGCTTCACATTCGAGGCTCTTCACCTCCTTCACTACTAACCTTTCTGGTCATATTACATCCCCAATAACTAAACCGTCTCCGTTAGCTTTTCCCCTTGCTCCCCTCCCGATCCAACACACCCATTTAGACAGAGATGGCGCAGGTAAAACCACCCATGTCAGTTCATGGTGAAATGCAACCTCCCAGGGCACCCCTGGAGCCACCAAGGTGCCTGCTGCTCCGGACGCCCCTCACACCTCCGGGCATCTCCGGAGGGCGACAACGGCCCTGCAAGGACACGGGGTTGAGCGGCTGGACAGGTGATTTGTAGATCACAAATTACACCAGCCCGTTCCTGCCTGGAACCGAGGGGACGGACACGGCGACGGACACGGCCGCCAAGGTCCGGCCAGACGCGCGGCCGCTCGGCGTCCTCCCGCCGGCGCCATCGCTGAGGGAACGTCGCCCTCTAGAGGGGCCGGCGCCCCGCGGGGAGCGCCATGGGGCAGGATGGCCGTGGGGACGGGGCGCACGGATACCCCACGAACACGGCGTCCATCGGCCCCAAAACAATCCGTCCCGCCTTAGCCTTGCCCAAGGCCGCGACGACCAAGAAACATAGAAAGGACGTGAAAAACCGGGCCGGTTCCACAACCGCTCCTATCATTTCTCTACATTCACCACATCCACATTCAGGAGAGAAACTCCCATCTATAAAAACGGAATAAGCTCAGCGGAGACATCTCAAACAGCTGCTTTTCAGCTTGTGTTTACAGCTTGACTTCAGAAGCTGCCGCCCAGGACTAAGTTATTACACAGTTAATTTTCTTGGAAACTATTTTTGTCCTGCGCTCTCTAAATAGGTGGTTTCTTAAGCGAGTGTTACTTAAAGGAAACCAATCTGTTTTGCAGGAAGGGCTGGTGATGTCAGGCCTTTCAACTCCACTTTCCCATAAGAATTCTTCGAGTAAAAGGAGTTTCACTCTGGGAAATAGTGAAAAGTAACGTGAAAATATTCCAGGCATCTCCGAGCGCTTCTCGAACCCCTCAGGTTTTCAGCATGCGGCACGCTCATTATATAAAAAAAGAAAAAGTTCATTTCAATTCATTTATAAAAATAAAAAAGATTTTTTTTGCAATGGAAACTGTGCTATAATAGAATATTCCTAGAGCTAAATTCAAGGTTAAATGTAATGTGTAAATACAGCTTGTTTTTGCACAGTACTAACGTACTACATTTCCACTCGGTCATTAATTTTTAAGACAAAATGATCGCGCATTACAAATATTCTCTAAGCAAGAAAACATAATCCAAGTAAAAACTTCAACCCTCAAATCAAAAGAATGAGAAAACAAGAAAATAAAGTCCAAAAAAATTATTATTCCTAATAGGTGGCAATGCATAGTGAAAGGTTCAATGCATGCTTAACTCCATATACGAATATTTGTGTTATAGTTTTGGGAAATCTTATAGTGAACAGCAAAGACTTCTGAGTGGGTTTAGACAAACTTATTGTTGCTATGAGAAATAATGACGATACGCGCTGATTTTTAATATGCAAAATAATATCTGAGTTGCACACAGCCTTCTATTTTTACAGTAAAGCCTACCTGCAAGAGAGCCACGAACCACCACCTTATTTTATATTTATGTAAAAAGGTCATGTAAGGCCATATTCTACTTTAACTTTCAGCCTTGCAACCAATTGATGTCATAATAGTCTTAGAATAGTAAAAGCCCATAAAAGGATAGCAACTTAACTCCGATATTACTGACAACACACGCTGGCAACCCAGCTGAATGAGAAAAATACAACCTCGTGGGATTAGCAGAGAAAATAACCCAACCAAAATCTCTGCTAGCTATAAAAGGTGCAAGAAAAAAAAATCTCTTTATCGTCTTCTGTTTCTATGAAACGGTTTATTTCATTCTGCTTAAAAGAACAAAGCGGAACGATGATTCATTTGGGAATGAAATCAGTGTCCCCTGCCCAGGACAGGCTTACGCTGGGTGGGTAAACAATTTGTGGGGTACTCGGAACCAAATGTAAATAGAGGATCGCTGTACTGCTCCACACATAGCAAATGGTTTCATTTTGAAACTAGAAGTGAAAAAGAAGTGAGAAAAAAGTATTGCAAAGGCTGAACTCTGCAAGTATTTACAGTAACACAAACCCATCACAAGTTTTTATTGGGGGCTCTAATAGGTGGTCAAAAGCGGCGATAACTTACAACATTTCTGTTCACAGAAATGCAGCTTTTAATATGCAAAATAATATTTGAGCTCCGAAGTCTCTTTTAGTCTGAGATCACTCCAGTGTTACAGTAACGTGACAGAATACTAGAAGGACTAGCTGCAGTTTTTCCCAGCTTAAGGCTTACGCAAAGCTTCTCTACGTTGTGAGGGACATAACAGGAAAACCACGAAGTCGAGATCTTACACACGCACAAATCTGCCATTTAATCAACAATTTATATCATTGCAACAGTGCGCTCTGGGACACTCCTCTGTGCCAATATTTCCATCAGTCATCTGCATTTATAAGGATGACTAAGGAAAGTAATAGTTATTCTTTCTTGAGTAGTAACACTAAAGAACATATGTCTAACTCCCAACTTTGTAAAAATTCTAACTAGCCCATGAATTAAAACCACTCACTATTCTTCAATATTCTATAGAAAGTAAGTACGAAAACTCTTAAATAGCCCTCAAAAGATATGTGAATTAATACTTTTTGGTAATCTCAAATGTTTTTTTTACAAACTTTAAGTTCTACACATACAGGCCACAGAGATTATTACTTTTGCATAAAGTGGCAAACCGGTATTTAAAAATGAATTGAATAAAACTGAGTAGGCAACAGTAGGTTAAAAGTAAAGCCAAGAATTAAACCCAGATATGTTTTAACATTATAGCATGATAGGAGCTGTTACAATGCATATGAACACATTTTAGTCCACAAATTAAAATAATCCCACAGTTACTGACTAATTTTGCTGCCACACATGCCCGCAAAATCCCTCCAGTGAAAGTCATAGTAATTTTTTTTTAAGTCGATAATAAAGGAGGCTTTGTAAAAAGCACATAGTAGGGTTCAATATCCAGCCTGACTAGTGCTAGGTAAACTAAAAGATTACCAAAATGAAGAAACAGCAATAAATATTACTAAAAATATTATGGCATTTTACCAAGTGAAGGTCACTTAAAACTAAACTGTTTTATCTTTTGTCTGATACTTTTTATTTTTCCCCCTTCTTCGGTAAGACACAGACCAGTTCTGTTTTAAGTCTAAAATCTCTTATTCTCATTCAAAGCACCAGGGTGTTCTGGATTATCTCATTCAAACAACAACATGTGCCTAATATCCTACCGTTATTGCATACTCATATACTAAGTCTGCTAGGTGGACATGAGTAGCAGATGAGCAAGAACCCTTTTAAGGACACCCCTTTCTTGCAGGGGACTGCAGTATTATTTCTGAGATCTCATCTGCACTTCAGTCATCACTCACTGCTTCCAATTACTAGGGCATAATTATCAACCTTTCAGTAGTCACAGCAACCCTGCTGCCTTGAAGCCCATAGAACGATAATGCCAAATAAAACTGCTGCTTCTTCTCATAAACGTGTCAAATCTATTTAAAAGTGTCAAACGTACATAGGAATACTGTAAGGGCTACAGCTTACTGTAATTCCCCTTGACAGAAAACAGAATAGGTTGGATAAAAGCTACATAAGTTGATAGCTGCTTCCTCTTCTGTATGTGATATCAATAGTTAAAAGTGCTATAATTGTTTACAGGAATCCCAAGCTCAACAGGACATGTTGAGCTGCTGCCTAATGGTGAAAAGAAATGAAAAGAAAAACTACAATGGTCAGAAACACAGGTAGGAGCCAGATGGAGCCTGCAGACACAGACGGTGCCTGCCCACAGCTCCAGGCAGGAGGACACGGTGCTTCCCAAAAGCTCGGTGTGCTTAGGAAAGCCCCACAAGCAAACACAGAGGGTTCTTTGGAATAATCAACTAGCAGTGGACGTGTCCCTTATAGTAGCAGCTACAGTGCTGGTAGCTACTGCTGCTGTCATAGTGAACGTGTTTGCTGCTAGACGTGGTCTCTGAATGCAAGGGACACGTCCACTGCTTGCTGATCCTAGCAGCTACCAGCAGCAGTTGGAGGGTAATGCTCTTGGGCTGGAAAAGGCATCTGGCCCTCCCAAATTTATCCGGCACCTCTGTCTTCATGGGAAGTCCTGACTTGCTCTTGCTAAAAGGAGCATTAAAAAGGTGTAAATTCTGAACCCAAACAAGCTACCTGCAGCCAGCTGGAAGAGGAGGGCAAACTAAAGAGAGGAATTACCGTGGAGCGGCGAGCCAGAGGGGCTGCTCGAGAGGCCGGGGACAGGGCTACAGCGGCCTCCTTGCTTCGAAGTCAGCTCTTGCTCGATCTCCTCCAGGCCCGCACTCTTCTGGAAGCGGCTCATGCGATTCACCACGCGGGGCGACATGTGCGTCCGGACGCAGGGCTGCCCTCCGTACGGATTGATGGGGAAGACGTGCGAGGTGCCCCGCAGGGTGCTGACCACCACCCAGCGGCAGTCGTGGCTGAAGGAGATGTCTTGGACCTGCAGGACGGACAAGGGAAAGGGGCAGAGAGTCAGTGCACGTGCACACGAACAGCAAACGCTCCATCGATTCAGCTGGGGTTTTATCATTTATCTGTGCAGGGACCGACCATTCATCCTAGTTACTCTGACCTCTCCTCTTCTTTGGTGTTAACATTTTATCAAAAAGAAATGTACCAACTTTGCCCGTTTTTCTGGGCCTTCTGGCTGTTGCAATACTAACAGCAGACACAAAAGAATCTTGACCGGTCAGCTACTATAGCCCCAAGAAAGACCTCAGTTCGATTTCTTTCCATGCATCCACTACTTGAAAAAGGTCATTTTCCTTTTAGTTTTTCCTTAAAATGGTTGGTCTTGAGGCAAAAATAAAAATAATGTTAAATATTTTCTGTTGTAGCTACTACTTGGGATTTCAGATACAAGATGCAGAAGGATTTAATTCTCTTCAGGGTGCTTTATGTAACACTGATGGAAAGCAAATTCTTGTTCCTGAAGGAATGCGTTAAAAGAGAGATTAAACTTTGTTTCCAGGCCCATACTGGCAGACAACTCAAGAAAACAAGTAGACTAGGTTAAAAATCATTTATCACCGGAAAAAAAATCCTAACACAATTCTTCCAAAATGCTTTTTAAAGGTAAAAGTTGACCAAAAAGAACCATGTACATAAGTGGGATTTAGCACGGCAAATGAACTTATAGCCGAAGGATTAGTTTTCATTATATTATTAAATAGCACAAACTACATTAAATTCTTTAGGACTTCACTGAAGCCAGTTTTACAATACACGAGGTACTCAAATTGGAGCAAACACTGATAAAATCTTGACAAATATTCCAGAAATGCACTCCAGCTCCTCCAGACAAAGGCAGCAAGCATTCATCAAAGTGCAAGTTTCCAACCGAGCCCCGAAGCCTCGAGATAAAAAGGGATTTAAGTCTTGCGACAAGATGTTTGTCTGACAGACTGTCACTGTACAAAACGCTTTGTCAACGTTACACAGATAAACTAAAAAACAGCATTACACACCTGCTCTTTGCAATTATGCTGACATACCCAAATGAGCTGCTAATGACACAGCTACAACCTCCCAGAACGCGACAGCTTTAGCACTTGCCGTGCGGCGGGTATTACCCTGCAAAGTCACGGCACTTAGAGCCCTGCTTGGCCTACAAAGTGTTTCCCCACCGCGTTACAGTGGCTCAAAAAGGATTAGGGACCCCCCAGGGATTAACGAAGGCCCAAAAAAGAAATGCCAAGGCTACGGCGCCAAACTACGCGTCTCCATTGCGTAACAGAAACGAGCGTGTCCATATTGTTACTCAATTTTTACGACGCATCCTTAGGATTATGTTGTTTAAAAATATACAAAGGCCCTGGCATGCGATAACGCAAGCCAAGACACCGGGGAACAATCATTGCAGGATGTTTTTCCCCCCTCAATCTAAACATTACACAGAAAAGAACTATTTCTGATCTTCAGGAAGCAAGTTTGTAACAACGTAATCCAAAATGCTCCCTTCCAAATAACTAGCGCAAATACCCACTCCCGAACTGCTGCGAATATCATGGTCACAACTGCTTAAAATACAACTGAAACCACAGAACTGAAGAACAGACAGGTTTTTAGGTCCACTCAGAAGAAGAGTGTTGACAGATCAGTGGAAATGAATCATGGTTTATAGGAATATACCTAGGAGAGCTGACTTAACATTAAGAATATTTTAGAAGCTACCGATATACCTGTAATGATACCACTTATCGCCAAAAGTCTCAAGGATGCTGTAGCTTGTGATTCAGAGATATGTTTAGCAGCAGCATCGCAGAAAGCTCAAGTTCAATTCAGGGCATCTTTCCAGTCCCATACATGAATCAAGTACTTGTGCAAAGCGGTGTCCACTCACTTGTGCAATGCAAGACCATCACTAACTTCTTTTTAGCAGAACTGGAAGCAAACACTGGACCAAGCTAAGGTCACCCTGCTTGTTCCAGCACGCTAGAAATAAACTTGGAAAAAAAAAATTCAGCCTTGTCTGTCCACGAAAGACTTATATAAATTATCACGTCGGACTTGCTGTTATCCCCCACACTGTTGCTGTACATTACACAGAGTTCTTGACTGCTTATAGTATAAACAAGCTGCACAGTGGCCCATTAGTGGTTTTCAAGTTTATGCTAAACGTTGCAATTTATTGCTGTCCTTTAGGTTAATGTACTACTATTCCATGTATTTATAATATATTGCTGGATTTGTTGTTAATTATGACGCAATGTTTAGATATCAAAGATCAATCAAGAGCCCAGAGTGTTTACAGATATATGGTAATGAAGTACAAAGTCCAGTAGATCTCTTTCAATTCGGAGTTTATTCCATAGCTCAAGGTCAAGATCAGACTTAATACTTCTGACTATTTCAACATTTCAGCATTTTATCTGTCCTCTATTAGGGGACAGATGAAGGAGAAGAGGCCAAACGGGTTGTCACGGTACCTATAGAGGCAAATGTGATCCAACCGGAGAGGTTGCAGAGCCGCTCCGTGTGCCAGCGGCCGGGCCCGCGCGGTCCCCAGGCAAACCCTCTCCCGATGCTTGTGCATAATGCAAGAGCTAGAAGACGAAGCTCACAATTCTCAACCGTGTATTTCCAGAGCAAGTACAAGAAAGAACTATTAAAACACATTTTAATCTTCCTAGTGCTCTTCCTGCTAGGGTTTCCCTCCTGCTTTCCACGAATTTTGGTAAGTTACACCAGTAGCAGTAAGTGCACTGTGTTCATCTCGCTGCACTAAATTAGTCCTTAACAGCAAAGTGAAACAAGGCTAAAGCACGACTGGCATGAGCACGATAGGAACCCAGGCCAGGGTTGTGCACGCCGGCAATGTCACAGAGAGACTTGAGCAGCATTGGAAGGACACGGCTGCGTGGTTAATTACGCTCTGCAGAGAGGTGGTAGAGGGAAAAAACAAGAAACGACTAAACAACAACAAGGAGCTGCAGTATGGACACGGCAAGGGGCAAAATAAATGAGAAAACTGGTCTGCATTTTGCTTTTTTCTGATTGAAAAAATGAAGGAAATGGCACAGCAAACAGAAGTGAAAATCACGGACTAACCCAGGATGATTCAGCAGACCCACATGGACCCAACTCTGCTGCCCTGAGTCACCGTTTTCAGCCTTGATAAAAGCTGGGCACAGAGCCACTCGAGTCAGGTCCTGCCATCACGACACCAACCAGGTAGTCACAGTGTGGCCACCGCTCTGCTCCTGCTCAGGTAACTTTAACCCTTGCATTTCTTACAGGTTGTTCTCATTGAGACTGATCAACTCCCCCAACTCAATCTCTATCACTTCAAGACTGTTCCCAGGCATGATTCTTTCCCAGAAATACCATCTTCAAGAGACTGTTCCAACAACTTGAGCTTTGCAGCTATAATCATGTCAAAAGATAGGAAGAATTTAAACATTTATAAACTATTCCAACACTTCTCTGTCTGAACACAGTGTGTGACATAACCAGGAATAATCTCAATGAAGTCACATCACAAAAAATATTATATATTCCCTAAAAAAAAGTGTGAAATGTCCCGTGGCAGCCCAGGCTGGAATGTTTTCATCATTCGGTGTTTACCTGTGCTGGCTAAGTCAGTTGCAACAGCACTTGGAGTCAGAATAGAAATCTGACAGCCTAAAGATTACAGAGGCCCCTGGCCATCAGCCCACAGATGCTATCGTTATTACGTTTATTTGTTCTAGGTTGAGATAATGCTGTTTTCAGGCTCTTTTTTTTTTCTGTTTACAATTTAAGATCAAAGAGAGAGGATCATCAGGTGACAATCTAGCTTTCATCTACAAGTAAATGAGCTTCCTCAGCTCAGAACATGCTATACTGCACTGAAAACCTTGCAAAGTGTTCCGGTGCAGAGATAGGAGTGCAATAAGTATTATTTGTATTTTTTTAAAGCATTCACTTTACTTGTTGGAATATGCTCACTTTCAAATAATACCTTTAAACTTTTTAATGTCTGTTCTTTAAAATCTCTCTCACTTTTGCTTGTATTTTTGGTTTTGCTCAATAGCACTAAGTGATTCTACAATTAATAACACACAAGGGCAGCTCAGGTGTAACATTTTCCAAAGTAGCTGATTATTTGCTGCATCTCATCCTCAAAAAGCCTAGAGACACCTTAGGATATTTCATAGAATTATTATTTTATATTCCCACACCATACAAAAAAATCACTAGCCACTTAAAAAAACCAAACAAATAACCATTTATAATTGGCAGGATAAATTTGTCAAGCAAGTGCCTCTTCAGCATTACACTTATTTTCCAAGGTATTTCATAGGCTTCTTTCTGACCTCCTTTTACCTTTCTCAGAGATAATTCATTCCTATAGTAAACAATTGTCTAAAATATTAATTAGATTTTTTCAGCACAGTAGCAACAAGAGCACTTTAGTGATGATGCAGTTTTAAGCTACCAATAACTTAAATTCACACAAATCAAAACATTATCAGCCACTAGCAAAATGCTATCAATCACATTTAAAAAAAAGCTTTCATGCGTTACTTGTTACAAAGGTAAGGAAAAACACCTGAGGAAAACTGCACAACCCATGGAAAAAAATGGTTTGAAGCAGCTATAATCATGGTACCAGAGCAATGCAGGCTTCTAGCATCAGGGTCATAATCAGAGGGCCTGAGGCTCCTCTGTCACACTCGTTTACATCTGCCAGCCCGTCACAAGTCTGTGCTTTCACAGGGTAATTGCATCAGCAAGTGCATTTCTTCCCCTGTGGTGACATTTTTATTTATGCACTTACAACGGGTCCTCTTCCCCGTTGCACAACGCTGCAGAGGTGACGCTCTAGCCGTGCTCGGAGCAGGGCTGTGACGGACTCTGGCCCAGCACATTGCGCTGCATGCATCACTCCACACCAGCAGAAGACCCAGTGACTCCCACTTTTTCCCATTTGGAATTATTAAGCATTTTAAGGCAATTTCAGTCTTTCTTTATGCTAGTCTAATCCAGCATAAGTTAGACTTCCACCTTTAGAAATGGGACTGTGAGGTTAACGCTGCATCACGAGATTTTCCAGCAACCTCCCCGTTTGGCTGAGGCGTAGATCCAAGTTGATCACAGTCCTTTGATTAACTCTCCTTTCAACTCTGGGCCTTTCTTGGGCTTTTAGCACCAAAGCCAAGCAAACCCTGACAGTGGCTTCAGAGGCACTAGACAAACGTTTAACATGTTACATGAGAAAAGGTTAAGTACAAACACAGCTAATAATCTGGGCTCTTTGGAGGCAGTGTCATATCTGAATAAATCTGACAGCACCTCATTGTAGAGGGCAAGAATTTATTATTGTCCAGGTTAAACGCTGTGCTCTTATCCTTTTTGCAGCTCTACCGTAAGAAAGGCTCTTTGTGTGCTGAAACAAACATTAAAGTGCCAACATATACAGAATGTATAAGGTGTCTGGGGATTATTCTTCAGCAAAGAGTTCAACTTACTTTGGCTTCAGTCTCTCCCCTGTGAAGTGTATACAAATGATGGACGGCACTTTGTGATGATGACCAAGGATGTGTCAGTATTTGAAAAACATGGAAATCATGGCCTAATGTGTCAGTAGTGACCAGCAACATCCCTAGGTAAAATAAAGAAAAAAAAGAAAAAATAAAAACAGAAAAAGAGATTAATTACTGCAATAGAAGAGGCTTAAGATCTATCTACAAGGTAACATGTTTTACATTTTGTTTTCTGTAAACAAAAGAAAATCACTTGCAAGACAATTGCTGAACTTAAAGGGAATAATGTCACAGAAATGAAACTGAACCTCAACTGGAATCATGTAACAGTATCACGGCTGAAGCAGTACAGTACCGAGCTACTAAAATCAATTGGAAAATACGGGAATACTCAACCTGAAGTTGAGAAATTGTGTGACCAATGCAAAACACTGAACATGAAACAATGAAAATCCCAAATCCTCTTCATTGCGAACATGCCCATATAAAAAAAGACTGATGTTTCCACCATAATGATTTTTGGAAGCAGAAATACTACTACAAAACAATAGATACTCAAAACAATCTTGAAGCATCTCTTACAAACACACGTAAGAGAAACTGCCTGATTTACTGCTAGAAAGGCAGCAAATCAGAGCCAAGAGCTTTCAAGTGAAATATTAAATTAGGTACTAATTTCATTGAAAACAGCTCACTGATGGATGTACTGAAATGATTAAATTTAGAGATCAGTAGAGTCACAGGAACTTACATACCCTGCTTACTTTCTGCTCCCTTTATACCTCAGTCCATAGCCCAAGTTATGGACTTCAAGTTTACGCTTACAAACATGCGTTTGAAGTCTATTTATCCTACTACTGTAGGGTTTTATACCAAAAACAATGCATAGAGCAGGAAAGTGTGGTATTTTCATAGAAACCAAGCTTACAGGAAACAAATTTCACACATCTTTTTCATAAAAATTCCATACCATCTTTATCAATAAAATGTATTAAATGAGAATGCAAAATTAACCTCTGACATTTAACTAAAAGCAAAAGCTGACTCGAGCGGTCTAATAGCTACACAGGAGCACCTTTTATGCAATTTTCAAGGTATCCTATCTACTAGAGGAAAAAAAGGATTTTTTCACCTCATTTTGGTTGTGTTGATTCTTCCCCCCTTAGCAAGGGGAAGTGAAGTCTCCACATGTAACATGGTAGCTACTCCAAGGACAAACCAGGCCCCTGTCTCCATGTCACCCTCTCGCGCTCCAATTATGAGTCCCAAGTGCCTGGTACTGACCCTTGAAAGACCTGGATTCGGACTGCAAAAACACCCCAAAAGGAAACTGTCTTTTCAACCCGGAATTGCAGATATATCTAAATCGCAGTTACAAATTTTCCTATGAATTTCCCTTCTCAGCTTGACCACTGCTGCCGTTAGGGCTTGGAGAAGGAACGGGCCACCCACGCTGTGCACATCCATTTCCTCAAAATCGCCCAAAACGCCGAGGCTGCCGTCTGACCTCAGCAAGATTCTCTGCAGCAGACAGAGCCGTACCCTGAGCGCGCGCCGCAAACGAAAGGCAGTTTGTTATGGAGCTAAGAAATCCACGAGCGCATTCGGGTATTATGTCTGGGCGGTAAGGCATGCGAGTTGAGGTTGCTCTGGATGTTAATGTTGGCTTAACTGGCAATTTCCTTGATTTGTAGTGACTGTGTTGATAGGAAATACAGCTAAAGTTGCTCAGGCGCAAGTCAGCCAAGTCTTTAGTGTGGGATTATGCACACAATTTGCATTAATTCTGTTCTGAAACACCACAAAATACACTTCCCTTTTAGTGAAGTGTGCGGTCCTCAGTAGCATACACCATTTCCAGTGGAGAAAACTGGAAGCAAACAAGAGTTTCTGATCTAGAATCAGGCTGCCACTTTTACTGCAGCAAGGATATTCCAAAAGATTTAATTCAAAGTATATATTTATTTTCTACATACTTTTTTCCTACTCCTTACACATTAGACAGCTTTCTATGAAGATGAGCGTGCTTTTAGTTCTAGTAACTTAATGCAAATGGAAAGGAGCTTTGGAAAGAGAGAAGCTGGAGGAGATGAAGGGAAGACTTCTCTCAACACTAAACAGCCTCTGCAAAGTAGATTTCTTCCCCTGCAGAAGTGCTAGAAGTCTTTTCTAAACGCATCCGTGGAGCCAAGTGACCCGAGCTGAGAGCCCAGCATTCCTCACACGTGCTCCAGCACCTGGCACGGTGCAACGAAGACCATAAAAACCCCGGCGGGAGCCAACAATGTGTCTGGGAGCTGCAGACGGAGCGCTGCGTCACAGCGACGAGCCAGGGAAAACACGGGAATTACCACGCTGCGCTGTCCGTCACCATGTCCCTCCCTGGTCCCGTGTCTTGTCCCAGTTCTGGCTCAAAATGCAGGTGCTGGATGGTGCAATAACCCCCCAGGAAGCAGACACGATCAAATTTCACCTTTCCTCCGCTCACCAAACCCATAATGTCCATCTACGCCAAGCAGAACATTGCTAGGGTGATCACTTTGGTAGCAAATATACCAAAATTAGGACAAAAGAAGAGAAAATTAACACACTTCCTGCAAATAACGTTCACCTCACAGATTCATAGTGACCTATATGGGGTTTTACCTGCTCCTTCTTCTGATGACACAGAGTGTCTGAACAAATTAAGAAGGCAAAAGCTCTTGTATCCTACAGCTCTGATCAGTTCCATATGATGCACGTAGTTCTTGGTTCCGTATTAACGAGCTGTTCTTGCCTTGGGTGTTTTTTTTCCTTTTGTTTTGGCTAGCTTGGAGAAGTAAAGAGGTGAAAGATAATACAGCATTTGTGGGTGGGAGTCAGTTTAAAAATAGAAAAATGGGCGGTATCTGATTTGGCAATTCCGTCCGTCTAATCTAAAATCCTGCTGTCTGTCACTATTTGGAATAGAAGCAATTCATTAGATGAAAGCCTAAGGAAAACAGACCCTTCACGTATATTAGCAACTATTTTTCAGCAACTTATAACAGGGTTTTGTTACACTGACTTTTGCATTTGAAATACAAAATATATCTGTGCTTAAACTGCATTAACACAGAGGTCCCGAGCACAATACCAAACATGTGAAAAAGCATGTACTTATAAGATTGTATTGAAAAATATTTTTCTTACTGCTATTGAAGCAATAAATCACTCATTTTAGAGCGTTTTTCTTTTTCTGATGTGGTGTTTGCCATCTGTTTTGACTTCACACTGAGAAATCACCATTTTCAACTGTTACACTTGGCCTCGTTACTCCTTGGTGCATCTCCCCACTCCGGAGCGCCGCGTAGAAACACCTAATCCCAGCCCAGAAACCTGACCTTGAACTTGGTGCTCACCTCGCTTTCACTTGCCAGGGCAGGAAACACTGAGCTTTCTCAAAGACCTCGTGACAGTTTCCCCAATAAGTTGTTTCGATGGGAAATAGGGGTTAAAGCTGCCATAAATTCATTCAAAATGTTTGCTGTTATGATACTCTATGTGTATCTATATGTATATCTATATTTTACTGTATGATTGCAGCAATAAGCATGGATGAACAGGGAATAATTTCCAGGGATTTCCTGTTTATTTTTCAAAGTGGCATTAATCTCCATTCAGCAGGTAACATCTGAAATCAACTGAAGATTTTGCATATACAGCAGCCAGTGCAAACTTATCAATAAAGGAGATTAGTACAGATCTCGCTGAGAAACTTGGAGCATTCTTATCCCCAGTGCGAAGGGGGCAGCTATGTTCAATTAGTGACTTTTTAACCGCGGTTTCTCAAATCCACAAAGATGATTGAAATCTGGTTTGAAAAGAACTGATACCCCAACATGCAAAAAATAAAATCCAAAAAACAAACAACAAAAATACACTCTAGCTTTGTTTTAGCTGACACATTTGCCTTAATTTAAAGCTTCCTACTTTTCACGTATGCCGCTCGGGAAACAATAAGCTGCTTTGAGAAGAGGAATGTTAGAAAAGCAGAGAGAATACATGCATAAAGGGAAAAAACTTGTCCAGATGCAGACTGTGGGTTCAGAGCTATTTCTGCAGTATCAGAAGACTAAACCAGACTCTGGCCTGGCCCTAAACTAAACCCACGCCCTAAACGAGGTGCCAAGCCACAAAAAGCATTTGCGTCAACTGGGAATACAAGGAAAAGAAGGACTTCTAATTATAGGGCCTGGAAGCGGAAGCCCGGAGCGATTAGGAGTTGAGGCGCTGCTGTGTGTTTATCTGGGAGCTTCCTCTCCCTCGCAGCCCGGGCTGATGGATGAGGCTTGGCCCGCGGGGTGGGACTGGAGCCGCTCGCGGGACACGGCGTTCCCGGCGGCGCGAGCAGAGCCGCGCTCGAGCAGGCGTCGGCCGGGCAGCCCAAGGGGCCAAATTAGAGAGTAGCAAATCTCAGGCGGGGACTCGCGGCAGGAGCTTGGAAACCCGAGGAGCTCGAGCAGCTCCGCCGCATCCTATTTATAACACCTAGCTGATTGCAGAGTTGTTTATTGCGTGCGTGCAAGCGAGACGCGCACAATTTCACCGAGGGTTTTGGTTGCACGAGGAAATTCACTTTAAATAATGGCATCTTTCATAAAATAGAAGGGTTTTCTCTCTCCTAAAACAATGTCATTCTGTAATTATATACTGAAGAGCTTAACACATTCAAGCTGTGTTGAATTTGGCTTTGGAAAACACCAAAAGTACAAATTTTAAGAGCGCAGGCATACAACTCCATGAGAAAAATATATAATCATGGATACACTTAAATTAAGAACACAGTTCTTTTATTTGCACATGCATATAGTCAGAGAGTCAAGTAGCTATTTGCCCAAATGGGCTATTTACACAAACAGTGATACTAAAAGAAGTGAGCAATGCCTTACACATGAGTGTAGATAGCACAAAATGTTAATATTCTGTTTGTAGGTGTTCAAACTGCAGGACTCGCAGTGGTTCCTGCCACGGGCCCAACGCGCTTCCCGGCGTTCCTGCTCTCCCGATGCTAACCGCATCCCACGGGTCCTGCCCCAGCCTTGGGAAGGAGCCTCCTCCTGCAAGACGTGCCCAAGTCTATACGGTCCGGCGCTTCATGAACCATACGGCCTGACCTATGAATGGGACCTTTATTTACATTCACTTAACTCCTCTCTGAGGCAGACAAAATACAACGAGTATCAAAACCTAGTCAAAACACTGCCAAACATTAGCGCTGCTAAGCCCACAGTTTGTATATATGTATCTCCACGTGAGCTACATCTGCCACGGTTTAAAAAAGTCACTAAAAATCGGACTTAAATATGGAAATTTTGATTTATGATTTTTTAAAAAGGCCACGATGCACTAAAATAAACAAGGAAATATATATATAAACATATAAATACTGCTCAAAGATAAATATCAAAAAAGCAATATGCTAGGAGAAAAATAAAATTCTATGCAACTAAATGACTAGAAATCACCGTACTCTGAAGATCACTTTACCCTGTAAGAGAGTTAAGACAATTCTGTATTTAATCTGAATCTCTGGAGCTTGGAGTAGATGTAGGGAAATTATCAGACATTTACCGCATCCAGGCTGTTCCATGGCATGCTTTATATGTCTAAAAAGAAATAAAAATACTCATCAAAAGTTTCGAGCACTGCCCGACTGCAGCTGATGGCCCAATAAATGCTAAATCTGAACCCGACCGGGGATCTCGGCCTCGGCTCGAGCACTCGCTGAGGGCAGCGCAGCCAGGAGGGCGAGAGATCAAAAGCACCAGACTCCCCTTCCCTATAACCCTGCTTGTAATTCCCTCAACATGGATGCGAATCCATAGGCTCCAGCTACAGCAGTGTTTTGGTTTACGTTAGTTGCAGAGATCGCAGTAAATGTTTTTACTGCTGAAACGGATTATTATGTTTTTCTCTCTTTATTGGAATAACGATAAAGTAAATGTTGCAGACAGTGTAAAATCTCGATCTCCCCAAAATCTAGTTTTGTCATTGACTTCAAGATAGAAAATACTTTTACCTATTCTATACAGTATATAAGTACAAGCCAAATGAACGAACAGAATCTTTGCAAACAAAAGAAAAAAAAAAGATTGTATTAAATAAACCACGGAATTTTGGATCATTAAGTAACTAAGGCTCATTTTATTCTAGATCCTGGATTTGATGATCAAAAGTAACATTATTCACACTAACTTAAGAAGGCTGCAGTCACAATAAATGTCCAAGCACAGAGAAGCTGACTGCAGCCATATCAGTACTAGAATTATAAAAAGTGGTTTCCTTATAAAAGACACTTCCAATAATCTATATGATGAGTAAAAGTCAGATTTTTCACCTTACTTAGCAAAAACAGAAAGAAAAAAGATTTTCATGTAATCTGCGAGGCACCATCAGTGCTTCCCAACAATCAAACAAGGTATTTTTCCTGCCCACTTGCTCTGATCAATGGGAAAAACTTCTGTAGAGACATTCCAATTTAAACCTCTTTAACTATTAACTCAAGGCCCCCGTCGCATTTCAATATAGAGCATTTAAATAATCAGAGGAATTTCAGGTCCGTTAAAGGTGCAGTCAGGCATCTAAAGGGGTATACAGTTTAATCTATTTTACTGCTGGTCCAACATTAATTTTCTCATTATTAATGGATGGAAAAGCCCTTTTGTAACCAAGGAAGCGTAATTACTTAAAATTTAGCTGTGTTGCCCTCGTAGTGCTCAGCGGCTAAGCTGGCAGGAGTGACACTTTTGGAAAGCAGATCGATCGTTCGTTACATTGTAAGGTAAAAACAAATACAGAACATCAGCATTTTTCATCTTTCATTAATTATTTGAATTTATTTTGAACGTATCTTTGACATGAATATTACCATAATTAAAACAACAGCAAAGTTTTAAAAAATAGACTTGACATCATTTATTGGTGAGAGCAATGGATTAGGAATCAGAGATGCCATGTTATATACTTTCTCTGCCACCAAGTTACTGTGTGGCCCTCAGCAAATGACATCTCAGTCTCTCATTTTTCCTATATTTAGGTTTCAATCCCTGATATGGCAAGTTGGAGGTTCTTACAGGCAACTTTAAACCCATCTACGTTCTTTTCAAGCTTTCCTCCTCTTACAGATAGCATCTACATGCTACCAATAGCTTCCATTTCTGGAATCTCTACCCTGTTTGCAGTCGTCTTTTCCCTGCCCTTTCCCTGGCCCGGCTGGAACCACAGCACCCTTCACCCCATCACCCAGCACAGTCTGCAGCCTTTCCGTCTGCCTGTTTGCCAAGAATTCCTTGTTTTTTTTTTACTTCTTGCAGCCTAATGCTCTGGATCTTCCTTCCCAAATAACCTTGTCCTTTACCCCTATATCAAGCCTTGTTCCCTGACTTTCCTATCTTCCTAGCAGCTACTGTGGTCCCGGGACACATCCCAACCTAAGCGGGCAAGGGAGCTCCATGAACTCCGCAGGTTCCATCCATGTGAACGCAGCTCCCTCATCCCATCTCCTTGATGCTGGTGCTCCTGCCAAACCGCAGCAGCACCGACTGACTGATACCATCATCTTCTGCTTACTGACACCTCTAATTCCTACTTAGGGACTTATATTGAAAAATATTTTTTACTGTTGCCTTTAAAAGAGCGAGATACAGTGAGAGAATCCAGGAGCTGCAAGTGCTTCTATGACTACATTTGAGACCTGGGTCAAAAAGTTTTTACTGAAACTCCCTGCTCAGTTTTTGCAGTAAAATGTCATTTTCAGAGGCCGTATGTTCACTACCTACTCAAACAAATCCGCAATTAAAGCAAAACCTTTAAAAATAATTCAAATCAAGAGTGACTCTCCTTTTCCTTGGGTACCACAGCCACCTCCTGGACTCGCTGCAGAGAGAGTTCTTGGCACGAGGCCTTCCCTCCTCAGCCAGAACCGAAAAGCAAGGCACAAATCTTATAAAATGACAGTAATGATAGATTAAGCTTTAAAAAACTCCCAATAGGTGTACAGGGCTCTCCTCTTAACTCGATTGCTAAAACAAAGCCAAGTAATAGATGGGTTTGTAAGCACGCTCCCAGCAACATGGAATAGGAGCAAAGAAATCCAAGCGTGCTGCTCAGCAGCAGTTTCGAACGTCGGATCCGAGGCCAAATTGGCTGTCCCAGAGTAGCAGCAGAAGCAAAAATCTGAAACTGGGAGGTCCTGCAGTCGCTGTAATAAGTTACTGGCCTGTGCTATTGCAGTTACTCTGCAACCGCAGGGGTCGGGCAGGAATTTATGCCAAAGGCTGTGCCAAAGGCACCATACACGGGCATGGAAAGGGGAAGGCTGGAGAGGATGGAGCCGCGGGCACGCGGAGCACGCGGGTGTCCCAATGCCCTCCAAAGGCAAACAGATACTGGAAGTTTGAGGCACTTGGAATTAGCGGATACACCTAAAGTTTAAAGCTGGCTACACCTCACTTCTCTTTATAACTTGCAGTAGCAACAACGACCTACGCTCACTTTTTCAGATTTGTCTTATTTACGCATAAGCATCCTGGAGAGCCGTGACCCAGGAGCACGGAGAAGGGCAGCAATGAGCTCCTGGGGCTGACGGCTAGGAAGGAGGGTGATGCCTGCTGCTCCCAAGGGCTGGTTTGCACCCTGCGTCCCCACCCAGGGACAGGAGACGCCAGAAATTGTTGTGCGAGACGAGCCCAGGGCTGGCACCGAACTAACTCCACTGCCTTTGATTATGTCTGTGATTAGTCGCCACGGCGGAGGGCTGGCAGCCCTCCCCGTGTGCGCAAGGAGAGCTGCCAGCGCCGCGGCCAACAATGAACCGGCTCGGATTTCTGCAAGGGCCGAGGGGCGAAGCAGTAACCTGGCAGAAACGCAGCGCGCTGCCCGGGGAGACGCGAGGAGCCCAGTGCAGGCAGCGGATTGCGCTGGAGCCGCGGTCCTTCACCCTCGCACCCGCGCACAGGGCGGCCAGGAAGAGCGTTCCCATCCCGTCCCGCCGCGTCTCCCTTGTTTGCATGGGGAAACCTCCTGCCAGCAGCACACGCCGGGGATGCACGAGGGGGAAACGCGGGAAGGAGGCAGTCCCTTCCCCTTGGTGCAGGAGAGGGAGGACACGGAACAAACCGTGCTGGGGCAGAGCGAGGAGCTGGCCCGTTCGCCCCACCACGGGGGACCAGAGCGGGACTTACTGACCCGTGCGCCAGGCACATGGACGCACTGTCCATTAACCAGCGCATCGCACGGGATTAGATTGGGTTAGGGACAAGAAAAGGAATACGACTTTGAGGCGGTCATTAAAACTGTCACCAGCCGCCTGAAATCCAACCTGCAAACCACAGCGATCGTTCCTGTGGCCCAAGAAAAGCTCGCTAAAAAGCAGGATTAATTTGCACGGCGATGGATACTTTGGACACACGGTGAATTCTGCAGGCAGATTTTCCTGAATATGACAAGAAAAAAATAAAACTAAGCGCAATCACACACCTGTTAGCTACAAACTTTCACGTTAGAAACCAAACCCCATCTAGGTAACAGTAATTAAAGTCTCCGATAGGCACTCTCTTATACAGTCAAAAATAGAGAGGTTTTTACCACTACTAAATACAGAGTTTTCAGGTTAAAATTTGATTTTAATCAAAACAAACACTTACCGTAAATTTCTTGTGCTAAATGTAGCTCAAATAGTAATTCAAGCTAAACTGAAAAGTGAACATTCATCTTTCTGTATTTCTATAAATACTAGAAAATTCTGATTTTAAGATGCTAAACCACACCAAATAAACAAAATCCAAAATGCGTTAGCCACAACGCTGATTATAAATACTAGGAAAAGTCCTGTTTTCAGATAACCTACTCAAAAAAAAAAAATCTGTGCCACATAAACCTAATTTTGTAGAGCAGAGATACTCGTGGGCACAATATATTTTACATTAAAAAAATAACGGCCAGAATTAAAGGGGGAGGAGGAAGGTGGTTATTTCCAGGCTTGGGGATAACATTTGCTGCACAAGATGAGCAGCTGGTCGAGATTCCGAGGCTAAACCAACTGTTTCCTGTCACTTTTAGCAGTCCAGCACATTCAGAGTCTTAATATGAGGAAAAAGGTGAAAAATTTTATAGTTTGCATCATGGTGCAGTCTGGTTTAAAACTCTTACCCTACGTATGCTGCAAAATTTACCCCTTAGCTTCTTCAGAAATACCAAGATATGACTTTACCCTGAAAATATATACTTTCCATATCAGAATAAAATGTTACAATAAGAAAAAGGCTTTCAGCCTCACTGTTTATAAACCTTAATTAAACTTGGCATGTCTATAAAATTTTCTGTTTTCCTAGGGAATGGAGGGAAGCCTTACAGTTTATCACGAAATGCAGCTGATAGAAATGATAAATATAATGTAAAGGTCTATCTGCCTGGAACTGATTTCTAGAACACTGCTCTTATTTCCTTATGGATCCTATTTTTATTGCATTATCTACGGCTTTACAGATCTAGCCCACACGGGGACAACAGTGTTTTTAGTGACCAATATCCAACCTCAGCACAAATAAAACGTCTATAATTTGCTTTTAAATGTGCTAAAGTTAAGACAATTTACCAAAGCAAAACTACAGCTCCATACACTCTAAAATTCCTCTTAAAACCATATATAACAATTGCTGTCGTACGAATAGAGTGCATAATTTACACGCAGGTTGGTTTTAATTATCACAGTTCATAAAGGCCCTTTTACCTTAAGATCTGTCGAAATGAACAGAAGTTAGTTTTGAGCATTTGCTTTTTAAATACATGTATATATTTATATATATATATATATATATATATGGATAAATGAGAGGATGCTCTGCTTTGGCCTCCTAAACGGGGATGTTTAAGCACGCGGTGGCCGCGCGCCCGTCCCCACGCTGCTCGCGCCACCCAGCACGAGGGCGGCCCGAGCCCCCGCGCTCCCCGCCGGCATCATAAATGCTGCCATTAAAATATTTGTTTTAATTCTGACCTCGGAGTCACAGCTAATAAACAAGAAAGGCACTGAGAAATTGGAAAAGAAACTCGACGCAGCTGTCGGACGGGCCGTTTCACAACCGCCTTTAACGGCATCCTTTAATTTCGCGTCTGCAAAGGGAGCCGGGCGCCGTGGCTGCGCGCTCCGGGCCCTTCGCCTGGACGTTTCCCTTCTTTTAGCTCCTCCTTGGAAGCGCACGCTGCAAACACGGGTGCAAAACTCTGCTAGGGGTTCCTCTATAATGGCTCTATCTTCCTCACAAACAGCAACAAATAATTTCTGTAGGTGTAAATTCAGGTTTGTGTTTCTGCCAATGCAGAGACCATTTCAACATATCCCATATCTAAATGATTAACGTGTTAGAAATGCGTTACAAAATGCTACGAAAAGCTACGTTTGCAGAATGAAATGTTGAGCTCATGCTGTTCCTTAGACTTCCCCAAACTTACCGAATTACCTCTAGGAACAAGAGTATTACTTGGTAAACACATCTTTCTGCACTCAATAAAAATAACTTGCAAAAATTCATAGGATTATTGATATGAATTAAGCACAGCACCAGGAAGCTGAACATATTGAAAAAAAAAACATTTAGAAATGCTAGGCAGGGGCCATGTAAAAATCTTTTAATTAAGAGGCCACTTTGTAAAAATTGTAGATATAAAAGAAGAATCAGGTTATTAGAAAAAAGCGGAATAAGCAAAACAGTACTTTCTATTTATTTTGGAATACATTCCTTGTATTTGAAGAAAAATAATACTGAATTATAATTAATTTTACAAAAAGATAATGTAGAACCCTGCTTTTTTTCAAATATGTAACAAATACGTGAAAAGATGAGCAATATCTCCTCACAGCCCTCTAAAAGTAAAGATTTTGTTTCCTTTTTTCATTCACAGCCTTAATTCCCCAGTACCATTCTCAGTTCCGATTCATGTTGGGCACTTTCCTGGGGTCCTAGGGCTTAACCACATGAAAGCAGGAGTAAAACAGCAAACACATACTGAGAGGAATAGAAGAAAACTAAGAATTTTAAAGCGCACGCAGAAATTTCCATAACGGGTCATTCCAGTGGGCGGCATAGCCCAGTATATTTATTACTAGTCGCTGTTGTTAAAGGCAATCGTCTTGATGCCCATGATGGAAGATGGAACAAAGTGAATTAGTTTTAATGGACTATGGCTGACATCAGAATTGGTGAGGGTTTTTTCTCCTTTCTAAATTACAGTGTCTAATAATACAACATAATGAAAAACGAGGATGTTTGTACAGTTCCTTCAGTCTCCAGTCTAGACACTCTCTAGTTTAGACTAATCTAGTTTATCATTGAGCAACCGATTCTAATTGGTAACATTTAATCCTCTCCCTTCCCTCTCCCCATTTCCTCTTCCCATTTCAAACCCTGCATACACTTATAATTCCTGGCAGGCTCTCATCAACACATTAAAACCTTGGAGGCTTTTTTTGTAAACATCTTAAATTAAATAACCCCCATGGTGTATTCCTTCCTTTTGCGACCTTCCAAAACTCAGCCCGGGCACCTTCATGCAGAGTTTACATAATCAGCTCGTCTCGATTTACATTATGTCGCAGACAGGATTCTCCCATGACAGTCTTCTACAGGGACTAGGACCTCCTTTAACTACGACATTTCTTGTGCATGTTTATACACATGCACGCACATGTATGATTTAAAAGGTAGTTTAAAGTTTAACCCGTTGTAATGAAAAGCTCTTGGAAAATAACATTATGTTGGCAGAAAAAAATCTAATATCAAAAAAAGCCTTGCGAGTTTTATTGTAAAAATACTACATACTACTAATAGTATGTAAAAACATACTACTTTATAACATTACTTATTAATCTGATATATACTCTAATGTTACATCAATTTCTTACTAACATGCAGCATTTCTTTCCATCACACTTGGCAATGCTGGATTATTGTTATAACAACATTTGTTTTATTCAAAACTAGATCTCTAAAATCAAAACACAAGGACTAAAGAGGAGGGATCTTACCTTCATCTAAGTCACAAAATCAGCTACTGACAAATGTGGCATTACATAAACAAATTATTTTAACATTTTGACATTATACTGACATTGGTGAATCTTTTGTGTTCACCATTGAATTTTCTTCTCAAAGGCCTATAATGAAGCAAAACATACAACCCCTCCCTAGGAAAAGGAATAGCAATATCCCTGGATTTATTACTGCTATTTTACTGCAATTGATTTACCTACCCCTAGCAAGATCTGTGTTCAGTATGAAAACACTGAGCAGAAACCCTGAAAAATGCATCTTCCTGGCAATACGATACCTTTAAAATACTGCCTAAAGTGGCTGCGGTGGCCAATTACACCAGAACTGTATATATCCCTCTTCCTCTTCGTCCCGACTTTCAGGGGGTTTTCAGCATTTTTTGTTAAGTTTTTAGTCGGGATAAAGGGGGCCATAAGTTCGCTTTTTTGATGCTGTTTTCTTCCTGTTTTTCCTTTTTTTTTTCTTTTTTTTTTTCAAGTGGCTGCAGATCTGCACGCCTCTATAGATCCCATGTCCTCTGACAAGGCATGATAAAACTAAGCTATTTGATACTGATTAAAATAGTTCAGTAAGAGCGTTCACTGTTTGCCTTCATTCGCAACATGGTCAATTACGTTTCAGTAAAACACACAGACAGCATCAAATTTAAGCAACTGTATTTTAGCTCATTACTATTTCTCAACTCCAGGTATTACCTTTGTAACAAAGTACAGAGCAAAAATATTTATGCTCTTGAACTGGCATAGCTGATCCTCACTTAAATACAGAGTCGCACACGAAATTCTCTGAACTGTCAGCAGAAAATTGAGCCAGATGAGAGCACAGCTTTTTTTATGTCAAAAACCAACAGTGAGGATGCTTTGAACTGCACGCCACTATTAAAGAGTTCTGACACACCAGATGGGATGTCAGAATAAGACCAACTGGTCACTGAACGTGGAAACATAAATGACACACCATTTCATTCTTTGAAATGCAACTTCATCCCCAAACCCTGCACGGCATTTGCTATATTTTATAACTTATTAATTTAGGCAAGTGGAAGCTGTTGATTCCCTGGTCATCTCATCAACCAGTGCTGCAACCAACCAGTCTAAACAGATATGTTAGCAGATACGACCATAGTGGTAGACAGATTATTCCTAACTATACCACAGCTAACAGCTGCTCTGTTTAGAAATTTCAAGGAAAGTTAAATTAACAGTGTATGACATTGAACATTCAACAAGATAGTCAAAGGTATAAAAATAATAGGTAGTTATTTGCATGAATTATAATGGTATTTGCAATTCATCCAAAAGAACAATCTAGGGTATTTATTGTCTGGTTAACAACTAGCACATTGAAACAGGAGAATAACTTACCGCTAGGGTTAAAAGCCATGCAGCAAATTGGCTTTTCATGGGCAGGGAAGTGGGCCACGATACCATCGCTATCAGAATCCTCGCTAACGAGTACCTGTGTAAAATTAATGGAGACAAAAAGAAGGGTAACAAATCAGAATTAACATAATACCACTGAAAACAGCAAGTCTCCGATATAGGACTAGTTTTATAGGACAGCAGCATGAATTAGAAATAACTGCACATGGACCAGAAAAAAACAGTCAAAGCAATGGTTTTGCTTTCCAAATATGCAGGTACGTTACAGCTTGTATCCACTGGATTTCCAAATGACAAAAGTGCTGGAGAATGGGAATGTGTTTGAAGGTAGGTGCATTAAAAAAAAATTACAGTGAAAAGCCCGCTATTCTAATAAACTAGAAAAATGGCATCTGTGGAAAGCAAAAGCCATTTTCTTACAATGTGTGTGCAAAATTTCTCACTTCAAGTTCAATAATAATTTGCTGTTTTTCCAAATAATCCAAAAGGTTTTTAATACTTCCTATTCCTAACAGATATCAGAATAATTGGGAGATATTTTTATGCTTCAAAAAGAGCAATCATCTTTAAATGTTTAAAGAAGTCACGTAATATGGATGAAGAGGCCTGTGCCTGCCTCACTTTAAGTGTTCCAATTACTTGGCACTGTCACATAAGCACAATTATGGTTTTGCTTTCCGTTGTCAGCATTCCGTGCCGATTCCAGAACCGCTAACCAAAGGGTCTGGAGATCTTCCTAAGAGCTTTTCAAAGAAACAGTGTTCTTTTCTCAGCCTATAGAAATGACACTAAATAACTCCTATACATCATCTTTTCACAGCTCCCACTTTTATCTAACTTAGTCTCTGAGGCATTTTGCTCTAATTAAAGATATATGCTGATTATAAAATAACATAATAAATTAGTTCCACAAAAGAGTAGCTTTTAATCCAGTCTAGAATCCAGAAATGTGTAGATACTGGCAGCATCTGAACCACTGTTAAAGCAAGTTACATGGCTTGTTCCACAGGCATATTTTTCTACAGGTGGTAAACTAGATTAACTCAGTAATTTCTGTTGTTGTTGTTGTTTTAAGCTAATAAGGGCACTGCTGTTATCATCCCTGCAACATAAAACCTCTGTTCAACAGGAGCGCTCTGGCTGGTAAAAGGACCTTTAAATATTTTTCCTATACACAAAAGTTTCCAATACATGAAACAATGTGAAGCATGTCAGATAAATGAATTTGAGCATAGGATAAAGTCAAAAATCTTAAATTGGTATGCTGTGCTAGCAGCATCCACGCTTGAGGTTTTTCAATCATTGCTTCACATCACCTCCCAGGATATACATCCTCTCTTAGCAACATTAAAAACAGAAGTTTTCAAAATCTTTGCTTTTTACTATAAAAAATATTTGTTTGTAGGTTAAGATATAATCAATCTGTCCTTTCTCAGCATTTATACTATTCCATTGTTTGTGATGCAAATAAAAGAACCAACTGGTGCAATGTCCATTTGAGAAACAAAGAAAAGCAACCGTGACCTTGTGGATCCTGGAAGCCCCGCTCTGCACCAAGGCCAACTCACACAAAGCTTTCAGACTCAACCCAAACATTATTGCCCTGTATGAGCCAAGCAGGGAGCAAAAACACACAGAAACATCTTTCTTGCTCAAAAACCCAGGAATCCTTCGGTGGTGGCGAATGTGAACAAATAAAACAGTTTCTGATGGGTGGCACATCCCTCCTTTCTTGACATACAACATCTCTTGTTCACTTCATATCGTGGCCACAAAGAGGAAATATTTGCTCATGAAACACACAGGGGGAAGACACACTGGCTTCTCAAACGTAGGATACAATTAACTTTAAAAAAAATCTTTTTAAAAACAACATAAGTTTTTTTGGAGTAAATCACTGACTTGCATTTAAACCTCTTGTGCTGCAAGACTTGCAATATTGTTCCCTGCACATACGCCTGACAGGTCTTTTGCAGAGGTCACTCTGCAATTTCAGCACTGTAACGCACAGCAGAAGCAAGGGAATTACAGCAGCTGACTTATCCGCACGGTCCGCTTTATTCTGGAACACGTTATTTGCTCTAATAGAGACCTCCAGCCAGTGCGAGCTGCACTGATCCATCAGGGTTTATGCAAGGGTAGATAGCTCAAAGGGCATAAATTCATGCAGGAAGGCTGCAGCCAAACCTCGTCCATAAGGCAGCAAACAGCACATGAGATCAACACCGACATTGTACAACTGGTTCCTTTATATCAGTTATGGCTTTTTTACCCTGAAAAGAGTTGGAAATTTTTTCTTGGAAATAAGGACAGTGGTAGGAACTGCCTAATGGCACAAGCAAGTGCTGTCAAAAGGTCCGAAGTAGCAGGTCATTTGGCTTCTCCTGCGCAGAGCAGACAAAACCCACAGGAATTCAGATGCTGCAGGTTTTTCATCCCAAAGGGATGTCAGTCACCAATGTGGGAGCCTCTACCACTCTCTATTAAAAACTAAAAGACCTTAGAAAGTCTTTATTGTGGAAAAAAGGTAATTAAATCTCAATATTCCTCTTATAAGTGCCTAGCAGCCCAGGTTCATAAGGCTGCTTCCATACCTCCCCTTTGGAGCTGCAGGATGAGCTGCAGGATGAACACAACAGACTTGAGGTTATTCCAAAAGAGAAGCAGGCAAAACACCTAGGGGATTGTTATGTTTCCTATCAGAAAACGGAGTTTGCTTTGAGGGCAAGCTGAAGCTTTTTGTCTCCTCTGCTGTATTTTTCTTCAGTCTTTGTATTTTCTGTATTGCTGAAGAGCCACTGGTAATTACGACTTCAATTATTTTAATCTCAAAAGGCAAATTACACCACTTATCCCAGTGGAGACATGTTTTTAAATAAAACATGAAAGTAACACAAATATAAGTGGACACAAATTTAATCAACTAGGTTTTATTCTTAATAAAATTAAGGAAGAATGACCCCATCATCATAAAAAAATAAGTTTGACAATGTTTATAAATATGAATATCCCACGATACATACACTCGCAGAGATGCCTTTATTAAGGTCTCTGTTGATATAAGTGGGTGAAGTTAGTGCGGTGCCAGTCGGGTTCCCAGGTTGCACATTCAGAAAACAAACCCCTCAAACCAGCACCCCAAACCCACCAATTAACCTCCCCCCAACTCCGAGCCAAGGTCAAACATCAGTGGAAAGGGGCTAAAAGTGATAAATCTGCGACATGAACTACTGCACTCCGTTTTATAGAAGCCAGCATAAACTCAAAACAGTCTTGGGCTCAGCCTGAACCATTTATCTGAGACAAAAATGTCTTCTTGACAAAAAACAGAGCTCCTTTAATCAAAGTAAGGCAGACAGTATTATGCTCTGAGGGAATCCTGTTGCTCTTTTTATATTTTATATAAAGAGAATTCTTCTGTAATACACGTAGATATAAAAAGTGAATAAAATTGATGCCAAATACGACCATTAGGATGTCAAATCAGCTTTTGTGCAAACTGCTCCTATAAATAAAAGCAGTGGTGTTAATGACCTGGGGAATTATATATGTAGTTAAACCTTTTATTATTGAATAGCCTTGATTTTTTTTTGCTTCTTCATGCTTTAGGATGAAGTTTCACAATCAGTCTTGCTCCTGATAAGCATCTTTATTTGGTTCAATTGTTCTCAACCCCTGCCCAAATGAAAATGAACTTTTGAAACTGCATTCTGCATTTTTTCCCTGAAAATTCCTCTTTAACGCAATAAAATTTAATAGGGAACAGAAAAAAAAAGCATCAATCAAATTTTAAAAACTAAGATCAATACATTAACTTATTTTTTATAAGTTATTTTTAAAATATTTCCTCAAATATTCTCACATATTTTGGAGGATCTGTGGAAGCAGCACAAGGACACATTATCATCAGTCACGTTGCTCTACTAAAAACACTACGAATCAGATTCTGTATTTTTAAGTGACCACATATTTCTCTGTCAACTAAATGTTAGATGTTGAACAGATTTACACTGAGTCCCAAACCTGGTGGCTTTGGAGAACGCTCATTACTGCCGACTGCACGTGGGTGGCCCTGCTGATGAATTAATTAAGAACCCTGAAACAAAGGTCAAAAGAAAATAATTTTTCTTTAAAACTTAAGTCACTAAAGACTTACACATTTAATTACAATTACTGAAAAAGAGGACATCTGTAGAGCTTTAGGTTTGTCCATTTCAACCTCTTAACAGAGACAAATAAATAGTCATTACATCTAGCTGAAAAGTTTGCTAACACTTCATTAGAAGGTAGTTTAAACAAGCATATAACCTTGTGAGCATATTTTGGTTTACCACAAAGTTACTTGGGCATTTTGATAATTATTTTTACTCTTACCAACATATCCTGACAGTCATCTCCAATAAGGCTGCAGTCCTAACATTTTTGTTTTCTCCCATAACTGCATAATTTGAATTTTCTTAGAGTAGCAAAATTCTTGACAGTGGGAACTATCACTAATGGGTAGAGGTTTCACTATAATATCTGCAGGCAGAAGATACTGTCCCCACAGGTTTGATCTCTGTCTTTAATTGTAATTAATTTACAATTGTAATTTGAATGAATCAAATTGTAATATTTCTCAATGGAAAACTAATACTATTCAAATTATGCCATGGCAGCACAGCATTAAAACCCTTACTTGCCATCCTTTTATTACCTTCTTTTCTGCTTTTCATGAGGTGCTCAGGTTACATACGAGTGCATTTGGTGGAGGAGGGAGAGGGGACAGAAACAAATTATTTTTTTGTTTCGGAAATTCTGAAATTCCCCTCCAAGCTCACAATTAGCCTGGCAGTCTTTGAAAGCCCTGTGCGCACACAGATATAAATTTATCTTTGCTGCAAGAATCTCCATGAGAGCAGCAAGGCTTCCACCCGCTGAGTCCAGAGCCCCGTGTTCAGTGTCACTACCTCTTGCAGCCGGGACGCCGGCGCTCGCAGCGGGCACGGCCACCCCACAGCAGCACACACCAGTGGGAAGGAAATACGGAAAACCACAAATCCCTGTCCCAGGAGGGAGCAGGAACGCCAGGAACTGCCGCTCTGTACACGCTCAGACCTCGTCTTCCCTTCCTGCATGCCAAAATGCAGCGTTGGCTTTGGAAAAGGTGCTACCAAGGAAGAACGGGACGCGGTGAGGGAAGGCACCGCGCACCGTCGGTGACCAGGTGGCAAAAGCAGAGCAAGGAGCTCCCATGCCAACAGCCACACTGCCACAGAGGGCTAAAAGCACCTCGGAAACCAAACCAAGAAAGGATCAACGCGGCTCAAAGGGCCCCGCAGGTTTGAACTGGTCGGATGCATCGCTAAGCTGAAGCTCACGAGCAGCCACAGGGACCCTTTGGCTCCTTCCCTTGTGCCCCGGAGCCCTGCCCGGGGCTGCCCTGCTCATCCACACGTGGCTGTGACCGGAACCAGGTCGCTTCTCCCAGGCTTCCCGCTCCTGACGCCAGGAAAACCGGGATCCCTGCCGGTCTTGGAGGCACCAGCGGCAGAAGCAGCCTGGTCACGTGCAAGCGCTTCCGTGCTTGGGGCATCCGCATGGTCCATCCGGCCAGGAAGCCACCAAGAGCCACTGGCAGCACCTCGGGGCAGGGGACACGGACAGGCTCAACCGAGGCCATACTCAATCTGATTCATATTTTATAATCAGCTTCCTCTTTGCTAGACCACACTTCAGCTTAAAAACAATGGTAATGTTGGAAAAAAAGATGCTAATTCTTAAAACAACTCTTATCACAGAAAATAAATGCATTTTAAAACTGCAGATGACAAAAATTTGAACGGAAGCCATTCACATGACCGGGATATCCATCTTAGAGCCTCTTCCCTCAGGGAGTCAAGGCAAAAAATACTCACTAGAAATGATGGCTTATTTATGTTACAACAGCATTATTTGGACAAGGCAAGCGTTATCATTTTTACAACTCCTTTTCCATAGTGCCCTTTAGGCTTGATAGCTCCCTACTATTGGTAGGGTCAGAGGACAAGTTCATAAAACTTCTAAATCATACATAACAAGGCTTAAAAACCTAAGATAAATCTTGCTTTTTTTTCCCCCCCTCTAGGCCCATGCAGAAGAGTCAAAGCAGACAGTGGCCATCAGAAATAATGACTGCATTAAACAGGGCTTCATGAGAAATTTATGAACTTGAATTTTTCTTCTTTTATTTTCCTGGCAGTATAAGAAAATATAAGTTTTTTTTTTCCATGAAATACACTTATTTTCAGAACTATGTCTGTATGATCCTGAAGTAAAATATGTGCTAATTTTCATTCTTTTTTTTTCCCTTTTAATCTTGTCAGAAGGGCCCCTAATGTTATACAAACAATCCCTCTTGATGCTGTAGTGACACGGCTGAAACTATTCAAAAATACGTTCGAAACTAGTTCTAAGAAACAACTACATTTCAAATAACTTTTTTTAAATAAAAATCTTATTTTGCTCTCAGGTAAGGAAAAATGCGGTCATTAGTTATTATCTGCAACAATGTATCCTAGAATTATGGATAAGAAGAAAAAATATTTTTCTTTTTTAAAATGCAAATTGTGAACATTAAGAAAAAGATAATTTCAAAATAGCCACAGATAATGAAACTCATGAGTCTTGGCATGACTACCGACTCCAGGATCAGGTCCTTAAAAATGAATTCATAGAAGTAAACAAGCAAGAGAGGCACAGATACCATCTCTAATAAAAAGGCAGTTCAAAACACCAATTTAAAGTTGGTTTGATTACTGTACGGACTTCTCACCAGGTGTTTTTCCCTGATGCGCTGTACATAATAATTCAAGGACACTATTGGTTCAACAGGACAAGCACCTCACTGAACACAGTCATACTTGACCACACTTCAGTTTGAAGATAGGCAAAATTGTAAGGTTTTGCCCTTAATATTCAAGTTCACTCAGTGCCTATTTTACACTAGAACTAAACTACTTGTATTATCCAGCCACATTATGCACTAATAAATATAATCAGACTACATATACATTTCAACTGATCACCATGAATCAATGTCAATTATAACAAGCGTTAGCCAGACAAAATGTGACACTTCACACTTGATGTTGTCAAAGTGTCATATAAATATGGTCCAAGGACAATATATATATTGGCTTAAACTCAGTCCCAAATAGGATTTTGAGACAGCTGCGTGTGTCTACAACAGCTTTTGACCTAGCAAAAAATCTCATCTATTATTCATTTGCAAACGCATAAAATACAGGGTATTGCTACGATTTCTTTCAAAATAAACATTTGTTGTGTTTCTGCACGAGCTGTATTACCTGCCCTTCTCCAACGGTCTCTGTGTCAATAATAGTGATGATTCCTGGCACCAGAGGACTTCGACGAATGTTGCTATGAGCTAAAATTTCTTCTTCGGTTGCTCCTGAAGGCAGCGTCCCTGTCAGCTGGGTAACTACTTTCCCAACCATTGTAAGTCCGGTCTTTATCGTCTATGAAAAGAAAGAGAACCAATAAATAACGTTTAGGGCTCTTTTACAGATCTATCTGGAATTTTTTCTTGACACGATTAATACTGTAAGTAGGCTGCACACACACAATAGAAGCACAGTAAAGAAATATGTTTTATAAGTGATATATTAACTGTGCGGGATGCTGTATGTAGCAGTAATCTTTTCAAAAGATTTAGCATCCTATCAACTTGATATATTTGACAAATAAATGTATTTTGAGTAGGAACTTTGAGAACATACTCAAAGAAATACTCATTTTAATGGTGTCTATGTGTTTATAGCTTGTTTCTTTTTTCAACTTGCTTATATACTTACCCCACAAGATACAGAGCATATAGATAGAAGGATCAAATGACTAAGCAAAAAAGGGGGAGGTGAAGGGGGAGTTTTACACACAGAAACACCTTCAAGCAGCAGCGTTTACTGCTGAGCTATTATAGCTGCCCTCAGCATAAGTGCAAAATCCGTGGGATCCGGACGCGACGGATCTGACCGAGACCTTCATTTGGGTCTCGGGAAGCTGCTCTCGGCAGCACTCACACTGGACCTGGGGCTCCAGCCCAACAGAACTCCAGTGCTGCAAAGGAAAGTTTGGTGCAAAGTCCACCCACACCGCAATACAAATAACACAGCTTGCCACAGTCCACCTGCTTCTCAAAATTTGGTTAAAAAATATATTTATTGCATGGTTTCTTACTCTGCAAAAATGCTCAAGATTGTTTTTATATTATCCTATTTGGGGAAAGCAGAAAAGAATACGCATTAAGACACAGGTTAAAAAGATCCCAAACTCCAACTTGAACTATTTTCTCCTTGAATCAAGGACTGCATCCTACTTGCCTACAAAGAATTATGAAAATTTATTATGTAGTATAAATAAGAAATAACAAAAAGGATCAGAATAGAACGAGACCATAACAAGCCAATTCTTAACTAAAAAGACAAGCTAAGCTGCCTGCTAAATTGAAAAGGAAAAAAAAAGTACAGATCACAGACTGAAACCAAGAAGCAGCCACAAATCAATTGCAACTGCTTTGTTTAGTGCTAAAATCTCAAACTGCAGTGATTAGAAAACACATTAGTGTTCATCAATTAGCAGCCAAACGTTTGTTTTAATAATTCATAGGAAACGACTTACACAAAGTCTGTTAGTGTGTTGTCAGGAAAACCTCTGAAGGGCCAACAGAATTAGGCGCCACACTGTATTGATGGCAATATGTAGCCAGGAAGCCTGATTAACCTCTGAGATGCCTCAGCTGATGTACTTACCCCATTAATGCTAATGGAGATACTACCACTTAAAATCGAGCCGCGTCTTTATCATAGGAATGTCTTCGGGGTTTAAAGTCTTTAGTAATATCCTGCCATTCGTTTCTTATTATTTCTTATATTGCTCAGAGGCAACAAATGGAAGTAAGGCAGTTTTAAGTGACATTCAAGACGCAGCACAATAACACAAAATAGAAAACGTTAGAGAACAGATGTAAAAGTCAGCGTCTTCACAGGAGTGCATTTTAGCAGACACTTCCTTTACAGAAGCTGAACGACGGTTCTCCGAGCAACAGAAGACTAGAAAAATACACTGGTAGTTTATACAGTAAGAAAGATAAAGCAGTATAGAGGTACTATATAGCAAAATACCCACACATGTTAAAAGACCAAGAATCATAATGAATTTATTTTGGAGAATATCATTGATATTTTAACTAGAGAAATTGGATTAAAAATGTTAAGCATAGAATTGAGGCCTCTTTAAAAAAAATAACATTTTTTATCTAATGAATTGAATAGCTGTTATGTGGTACAGCAGACTGACTGTAGGTCTGTTGAGAATTAATAGGTGTATAAAGATCTGGCCAAGGCCATTAGCAGAGAAATATCAGTGAAAAACCATTATGGCACTTACTACTTTGTGCCATGTGTATATTTGCAAAAACTTCCCTGGTAATCTTTAACCTTTCCCATGCCATATCAGCTGTCCCTTCCATCCATTAGAGCTAATGACCTTGCTCTCACATAAGCTGTTAGTCCTCATTAAGAAGTTATCAGGTAACAAGAGACAACAGATGCAGCCTTTGCTAGATCACTTGACCACCAGAGGATTAAAAGATACAGAGAAAGAATCATCCAAAGTTATTAGGTGAGAAGAACTTGCTTTATAATTTGCTGCTAAACATTTGACAGACCAAATACATTTTAAATTGAAATGGGTTAAAGTTTGCACTGTCTCCATTTCTTTGTTATAGATGATAACTGTTAGTGCATTGTAAGCAAAATCTTTATAAAATTCAAATAATTAATGCAATTCCTTTTGTAAGCAGCGATGTGCAAACACACAAACTCTTTGTATGCTCAGGTATAACCTATTTGCTTAAAAATAAAGCTGTTCACATTCATTCAAATACAAAGAAACACATATATTTAATTAAAATAAATGTATACACTCACCCCCACTTAATTGAAAAAGTACATCTTTAATTAGTTGAGAAAATTAAAAACCATCATTCAGTGACTGCTAGACTTTTGTTCCAACAAGGTCTTACATTCTTTTAATGACAAAACAATATATTGTTCCCATTTCTCATAATAAATATATTTCACATGATTTATTTGTTTACAAATGAAAAAAAATCTATAGAGAGGCAAAAAAGACATCTCAAAGAGATACGCATCCATTTAAATGTGAATGTCGTGGTAATCAACAACAGCCCTTTATGCTGAGCACCAGGAGCGTGTAAACAATTCCAGATCCCAATTCCAACTCTCTGCAACGCTGGTTTTTTACCAAGTTGTTGCCCTCGCTCTCCCAGTCTAACCACATGCTCTGCAAAGAGGAAGCTGCGACAGGGAAGGGGAAGGACCAGCAAAGCCCTGGGAAGCAGCGGAAAACCTGGCTGCTGGGGATACATTGCATGGGGACCGGCTATAGGAGGGCCCCTCATGTGCAGGATTAAGTGACACGATGGCCCACGGACACGGCAAGACCAGACACCTCTTCCACGGACATATCAACAAGCACGAGGTCCCAAACACTCCTGTGCTCACGGCTGCTGCTTTGCCGCATCCAAAACCACAGATAAACAAACACGGGGATTCCTGTTTGCACGCTCACCTAAGAACAAGCACCTGGGTATTTCCCAGTCCCTAATATTGCTATATAATAATGGGGTTTAATCCAAAAAGGGTCTGTCTGTTCCACTGTGCTTGCTCAACTGGCAGGGAAAAGCCTCTTCCACACTTAGAAACAATACTTGCATTTTTCCAAACTCAGCGATTTTTATCTTTGCTAACATGGACCTAACCTGAAATCTTCATACATTTTCTATCTTGAGGAATTTTTCACTCAGTCAGATTACATAAGTTAGAGCTTTTTAGAGTACGCAGAGATGAGAAAGAACCAAACAAATGGCAGAAAATGAAAAGAGAGACTGAACTAGAAAACAAAACGCTAAGGATTGCTTCAGCAAAAGCAGAAGACGATGTGCATAAGAAGGAAGAGGAAAAAGTGTAATGTTCAAAATCAAATCATAAATTCAGATGGAAAGATGACATAAAGGAACTTTTCCAAATGTTACCACTCTCTGCATGCATTAGTGGCACTGCATGCAGGACACTTCATACTTAAGTGGTCACTGTTAGCTCCAGCACAGCTATCTTGGCACTGAATAACGAAATACCAAATAATCTTCTGAAATGTAACGCTTGCCTTTTGTCCTTGCTATCGACTCCAAACCCTATTGCTTGACCATTAATAAGCAAACAACACTAATCTTGAAGGCACGGAAAAACACATTCAGGGTTTGCTCGCAGGACTATGCAATTTCCTAGCTTAAGCCATTAGTTCATCCCTATATAAAACCTAACAAGTATTTCTTTCTTATTATTATAAAAACATTTTTATCTTCAGTAGCTATTTAAATGATGCAACATCACTGCTTCCATGTTTGCAAACACTCGATTTCATATGGGAATTTCTGAGTTACGATCCTTATGAGATAAGGTCTTCATTTTGGTCCTCATTAGCCTTAAACCATGGTAATCCATGGACTTTGGGTGTTAGGGACTGTAGCAGATGCTCTCTTTTTAGAGCTTTCATCTGTGAAAATTCTGAACAGAAACAGTTGTTAGTCTCCAGTAGTCTTCAGAGCCTGTTGGAATATTCTGACAATCACTGTATGGAATAATAAAGCTTTGGCTTGCTCTGCAGTCATGACTTGGCTACACTTTGGCAGCACAGTGATCCATTTGCAAAAAAATTTACCACATCTGATGCTAACTGTGGCTGTTCATGCCAATTGTTTTTTTCAAACCAATCTGCATCGTAAAAACATGTTAATAATGCAGATATTGAAAGAGTTTGAGGAGATCTTCTCTCCTTTTTATCCTTTGGCTGATGGTGAAAGAATACAAAGAGATACCAGCAAGTTTTATATGCACTCCTCAGAAGAGCAGCAATTCAAATTCCCCTCAACAACTAAAGAAATCACTTTTTTTCTCTCTTTCAAGCCACAGAGAGACTGTGTCCAAAACTATGCTGACGGAATATGTTCTTTTTTGTGTTTTATTTGTTTTTACATGAGATGGCATGACCTATGTGTCTCTCTGTGGGTTCTTATAACTGTTGTTTTGCTCAGTGAAGTTGGCCTTTCTATTCTGTGCTGTCATTTAATTCCTATTATTAGATTTGTTTTGTTGTGTATATCACAAATGAAAAGGCAAGCGGTTCGAGTGAAAGCTTATAATCAGCATCAAGTTTGCCAGACAGCCCCAGAACATACAAGTGTGTGTACACGTATGTATAAATACGTGTATGTGTGTGTACACACGCGTGTGAACAAGAAATAACTTGGCAAAGTGTCCCAGGCAATTCCTAAAGGGAAAGGGCAGGAGGAGTAAAATAGCTCTGCATACTCTTTGGTTTGCCTAAGATTTTTCCAAGCCACGGTCATCTTCTCACACTATGAAAACCCAGACATTTCTCTGAAAACAGAGGGAAATTATAATGTCATCGCAACCAAGAAAACTAGGCAATGGAACCCAAATATAAACAATTATTAATAAACTCTAACCTTCAAAGAAAGCTACCAAGTAATTAATCAGCTACAGAACTGTGCTGTCACCCTTCAAGGAGATTAAAACATGTAACACTGATGTGATTGAAACCAAAAAGTAGCAAGTATTTCTGAAGGCAGCTTCTATGTCGCTGTGAGACCAATAATTGCAAAAGTTGATTTCTGATCATAAAGGCTTATACATCCTACAGTCATTATGCAAAGCCATTTGTTATGATTTTCCTATAGCAGGGGTCATTGGTAGGACGAGGTGAATCTAATAAATAAAAAGTCAGTTCCAAAAGACAGGAACACTTAGAGGGATGGAAAATATTGGCTACTCAGAGATTTGCAGGATCAGGACTATAAACAGTGTTAATGTCAGCATGTTTCTTACCTTATTTTTTCTTTTATGAATGAGAGGGGAAAAGCAACAAAAATCAGTACAATTCAGCAGGGAAATCTAATAATTATCTTACATGATAACCTCTCCCGCAGTGGATGATGTACTCACTTTGGCAGCACTTATGACTGTGGCAGTATAAGACTGAATGTTGTCTCCACAGGCTCCACCACGGGACTGATGGCATCGGATCAGCTACGAGAAGAAAGACAGCAACCAAGTAACTCCTATTAAGCTACACAAACCCATAACCCATTACCATAGCTCTTATTTATCATGTGTAGTGGTGTGTTTTTTCCTACAAATAGCAAAAAGCCCTGCTGAGACACTTAACCCCTTTTCATAATCTTCTGGGTGCCACCCAGACTGTCGCAGAGTGAACTCCAGTTTTCAATTACAAGATGAGTAGTCACTAAGAATTCATAAACTTTGAAATGGTGGGATTTTTGGTCTGGCAGCAATACCACAAATAAATTTAAATAAATATAATCAAAAGCTTTAGCCATGTATATGTAACATTAAATATCTGACATTCGAAGAATTTGAATGTGGCTTTCCCCTCCTTTTTATGACTAGCAAGCAAAGAAATGACAAAGGAAAAGAGCTACTTTAAACTTTAATAGATGAGAGGAATGTACATGGGGTTTACTTTATATTGCCTTCCTTCAAAAGTAATAAATCACAACAAGACTTTTCTACCTGCCATCAACCCACAAAAGCAGCTCTTGCCTTTGAACCTGCCTAACAAGAAATAGGAAGTTGTGCTTCTCACTAAATAAAATGGTAAAACAACTATGGGTATTTATTGCTGGTGCACACAGCATGTAGCCTGTACCATTCTTGCTTAAACTTTAAAAAAAAAAACACTAATATGTACTTGTGCTGAGACTCCTGTTCTACTTATGCTAAAAACAACTGAACAGAAAAGAAAAGCCCACAGTGAATACACCCAGAATACACAAATAGCTTTAATTTCTTTCTGATATAGTTCTTTTAAGCAGTTCCTTATAATATTTGGCAGTACTTCTTAAATGCCCAGTTGGCTGGGAAGTTTTACCAGGTCATCTAGGGGTGGTAGTAACAGGAGGCAGCAACTTTTAGGGCAGTTTCCCAACCTGGGAAGGGAATCACTGGGTTATGTCAGTCAAACCCATGGCCACCTCGTGACTCAGTTTCCTTTAAATCAAATTTAAGAATCCTCACTTATAAGGAAATGTTTTACATTTCTTAAATGTAAAATGAGTCAGCTATTGAGTGACCTCACTGAAACACATGTAGATGCCTCTCTTTTTCCACCCATACTACTCACATCTTCATGCCCTGCAAGCTCACAAGAATGGCTCAACATGCACAGCAAAGATGATGCGCACAAAGACCAAATATAACTAACGTGGAGCTAAGATTAGATCTATCATTGTTAACAAAGTCCTCTTGCAGATCACGCTTTTCATACAGCTTTTGCATATAAAGAATTAGTCAAGCCTCTCCTTACCTTATTTTCTGCGTAAGCGAGCCAGCGGCTTCCAAGAGCAACAGGATTCATGTTTGGCCCTGGACAAGGATAGCAGCCTGAAAAGGTTTTTTTGAAAAACAGCATTAGAAACATATCTTAATGACTTCTCACAAAGAATTTTACTCACTGCCAAGAAAACAAAAAAATCTAAACAAGGCCTTTCATTTGCTAATATCACTCAGTAAATGCTTGCATTTTTGTACCTAAAGATAAGGCTGCGGTTAGACAAGCTATTTTGAACAGTTAATTACGTGTAAATAGTACTTTCTCTTTATGCCTGCGTTTTTTAATACAATGGTCCAAGAACATATTTAAAAGTATGTCTCAATTGCTTTTGCATCTTCCCATTTTAATTATTTTCACTTGGCTGAAGTATTGCTGTTGATCCAACAGTTTCAGCCCTTCTGTTTTCCTGTGGTGTGGAGGCTGTTGTGTTGTGCTTGTGCTTTTGTTTTCAATAACTCCGTACAGAAGTCCCCAGCCTCCTAGACTTCTGCACAGGCTTAACAGTAGAGTTAGGGAAATCTTCATTCCCTTAAAATCAGCAGCAACCTGAATAAATCTGCTTATGAGATAAGGTCTAATTCCTTTCTGATAAGCAAAAATATTAAAAGGAAATATTACACAGGTGGGGGTATCAAGCAAATAGTAAATCTCCACTTTCCTGAGTTCTTGAGCTGCAACTGAACATGGACAATTTGGCATTCACAGTCTTTCTCCCTGGCTGACCCAGACACGGAGCACGGGACAAACCCTGCCACAGTCACAGCCCTGCTCGTGTCACCCAGAGGAGCCCGGGGCAGCCGCAGCCCCGCGCTAACCTGGCCCCAGAGTTAGCTTGGCTGAAACGGGTCTATTTCATTGCTGGAGCAGAGCAGGGAAGGCACAAAGTCAGAAGAGCACAGCAAGCTGTTTCGAAGGTCACAAAGCAGCGCAAGGGAAAACGAAAAAGCAGTAATTCACCCAATTAAATCCCTCTCAGGCCAGGAAAGCAAAACCAAAAGAATATTTTGTAAGGCCTTATCGCCGCCTTGATCTCAGGAAGGAAAATGAATTCTGAAGAGATGATGCCACAACTGTTATTACATTCCAGCACTGCATAAAATGTGGGTAGCCAGAGCCTCTTAAGGAGCACAGAAAGCAAAAAAAGGTTGCAAAGACAACCTTAGGTTGTAAATACAAGCATGTTCTTCCGATGACATTATGGATCTGCACCAGTCAGGATTTAATGCTGACTTCTACTTCAGCAATTCTTATCTGGCTCTGCAGAGACAGGCAGCTCCCCCACAAACACCGTTTATTTTTCTCCCCTTTTAGGCACAGAAGATACCAATAAAAGCCGCCAGCTGATAACCCTCCTCTAAATCCTCCCAGTTCCTGCACTATTTGCCACTCGCATTTCCTCTTGCACCCCTGCTTACAATCCCTCTCCTCCAGAAACAGAAGCACCAGCCACGCACATGCGGCAAGGGCAAAACCCCTGCAATTTTACAGCTCCTTGCAACAAGGAACGCCCGGCTCAGAAAAGGGAGCCCTTTAAATTATTTCAATGACCCAATGGAAATGTGGAAGTACAAAAAAAGAGAAAAAAAATGCAATGTTCTCTGAAAAGCTGCAGCTTTTCAAACTACACTAGGTAGTTTCTGCACAAACTGCATTTGCATCAGGCTCCTCCACAGAGGTCAACACTCCAACTCGGAGCTCAGCTCGGCCCACGGATAGAAAAGCAGCACAAAAAGGGCCCTTTTCCTCCCTTTCTTTTCATGGCGCGTACACACATTTTCAAAACTTGCAGCAGCACGAGGATAAACAAGGGGTTATATTTTATGGAAGGGAAAAGCAAATTGTTTTTCTGCTTTCCAAAAAAAACAGCTGGAGTCAGCAGAACATCATCTACTGAGCAAATGAAGAGACAGACACAGCGTGACCTATCGAGCTCAGATATCCAATCATTACAAGCCTAACTCTCTTAAAGATTAACTTCTATTTCTACTAAACTTCAAAACAACTGGGGGAAAAATCCATTCTAAGCAACAACAGCGGCAATTTTAGCGTGTTTACAATGGGAATGAACATAATGAGAACGCAGAATGAACTGTCAAGACGACCAAAGTTTCCAAGTTTTAATGCCGGTCTGGAGAGGTCATCCAAGAGGAGCTCGCGAAGGGAAAGTCCTTCCAAAAGGACAGCAAATCAAGCAGACACTGCACACCAGGAGACCTTGTAACAAGCTTTACTGGGACTATCGCCCCTACACAAAAAAGGTGAAAAACCTATTGGGAACTACTTAAAACGCTTTTAAAGACAAAATTACTGCAGTTTTGCTTTTTAAATGAAAACCATCTTAGGCAGTTGTTTATTTCTGTCCTTAAGTCAGCTTAATACGAAAGCCTGTCTGCCTTTCCCAGAATCTCTCGTCTCCTCTGCACTGACACATATTCACCTTTTCTGGGATCACTTATACGGATTCGCCTCATCATTACTGTAATATTAGTTTTTCTTTTTTTTTTTTTTAAACAGCTATTGCATGCCCAGTATCCACTCGACGGTGAGAAATGCCCACGTCTTGTCCCACTGCCTCTCCCGAGTGCAAGGAACATGGTGTTGGGAGAGGATCCAGCCAGGATAATGGGCACTCTGGAGAAGGGAGGTTTGCAAGGCGGGAGCTGCTGTGCCTGTTCCTCCCAGACAGGACCAAGTACTGAAACCTCCTAAGAACACAGATAAAAAAAGATATTTTGGTTTCATTATATGAAGGGCTTCATTAGAAGCGACACATGCCATTTCAAATACTGGTTCCAAACTTTCTTCTGAGCAAGCTCCAAAACACTGAATTTGATGAAAATTATTTGCTTTTGATCATTCAAAGCATTTGCCACTTACTATATTAAAATATTATTTTTAAAATCCACAAAGCAAAGTTACTGTCTATTCTTAAACAGATGTAGCTTGGAATCAATAACTTTCTTCTAGGCCTTATGGAATATATAGCACTCTATAGAAAATAATTTTGTAATTTCTATTAATACTGCTAAGTAATCTATTCCAAGGCAGCCGGGAAAAAGACCCATGACAAAGAGCATAGAAAGGCTATTTAAAATAAATAATGGATAGAGTGACACTGTTGTTGCAGCAGCATTGTTTATTTCCAAGCAAACAGATCATATACGTTGTTTTATCTAATATTTCTTGTTTGTTTGGGCGTTAATTTTTAGCGTCACCAAGCAAACCAAATTTATTTGTTTATAAGTGGTATAAAGTAATATTGTTTATAAATTCCTTCGGGTTCCTTCCAGATGAAAGGCCCTATGTAAATGCTGCTACTTTCACAGTGCCCTACTTCCCCCTGCTCCATTGTTCCTATACTTCCTCCTGCTTAAGGATCACCCATAAAAACCAGAGCAGAAGAGCAAAGCCGCAGGATGCACCTTACTGCAAAACCACATTTGCCACCTGGGGCTTCCCCCACCACCCGCCCTAGTCCCTGCAGAACTTGCATTGCCAAAAAATGAAAAATTCCAGAAATAAAGTGGATAATTAAGTCTACAATTGCTGCATCTACTGGCATCGCCGCTCTTGGCAAGGCAAAACCCGCACGAGCTCCGTGCACAGCAGCAGCATGGGGAGCGAGGATGTCCCTCGGGATGCAGATGTCCCTCACACGGACTCCAGGCAGCAGCAGTTGTTTTTATACACACTTAATGTCTACAGAAAGCTCCTTTTCCTTGCAGTTCCCTCATGGTAGGGCACCTTTTTTGAGGATTTTATTGTTGGTGCTTCAGTCCAAGACCAGTGCCAGGGCATTTACCGTAGACAACTGGGGCCTTTAATGCTTGTTAAGCTTGGCTGATCAATTAAACACAAATTTGACTGATTTCAGGACAAGCTATGCTTTCATCTTGAGGCTTATTTCTTTTGTTACAATCTCTCAGACAATTGGACAGTGACAAATAATAACACTGCTATAGAGGTTACTGTTCCTGCGCAGGACAATGTGAATAAGCTGGCTTTGGTTTGGGCCTTGAACGTTTAGGGGCCTTTTTTTAAAGCTAAAAGCAACTTAGGCCAAAGTAAACAGCAATTCCTGCTGTTTATAATTCTAAAAATTTGTCAAAAATGAGACATAGGAATATAAATCTTGGATGTGAATGTCTGATTTCTGTCTTTATGCACTTTTTCTGTAATATTTATACTTTCCTGAAATGTAATAAAACTCCTTATAAGCAAAGACATCAGCTTCCATACAGGGTTGTTAGGAAGTAGAAGGATGAAGTCTTCTTTTCTCAGAGGTTTCCCAGGTATCTGACTTCCTCCTCTTTTTTCCATGTGCACATTCCCAATGCAGGAGCTGCGGGCAGCGCCCGGCCGCTTGGCTTCTCAGGGCTGATCACAGTTACCCCGAAACAAGAACTCTCTTCCCATCTACATTAAGGACCTGCAGCCTGAACGAGTCTCTCCCTCCACGGCCGCAGGAATCCTGGCAATTACTACACCCTGCGGGACACCCGGGATAAGCGGCACTTCGGGATCACGGTTGGGAAGGGAAATGCACGGTTGGGAAGGGAAATGCACGTTCTTCAAGGAGCTCCGCTTGGAGCTCTGGGGGCACTAAAGTTTTCACGAGACATCAAGAGTTTTTACTTCAAAGCCAAGAGATGAAGCCGCTCTCTAGGTGTAGATGAGGGAAAAGGCATCCCAAATCTAGCAAAGCTATCAAAAAAGCCCAGAAAGGCACTGATGACTTCCAGATCAGACCCGTGACAGACCGAAACCCATGTCCAGTGTCTTGTACCTGAGCATCAGGGCAGACAGGGCTACAACAGCCGAATTACAGATTAGAGAGTCAAACGCTGCTCTTTTTATTCTTTTGAAAGGTGCAGCTGGGGTGCATTTAATATATACTGAATAATTTTTGGCATGTGGTTAGGCAAAAGTCTTTTGAGACTTTATATACAATAAAGTACTCTCACTAAAATCTGGAAAATTACCTCTTAAGGCTCTAGCTGCACAGCATCAATAGAAATGTGGTGCCAGCTAATGGCTGCAATAACTGTCTTCATCCCCAGAGAATAATGGATGGAGAATATATCAATACGAGAAGTGGAAGGGCCAGGGAAGCCGAGCAGGCACCAGCTATCGGACACGAAGATGATGCCACATGCATGATGTTATCTGTGATCATCTTTACTTAGGGCCTTGGGGGTGGGAAGGGGATTCTTTATAGAGAAGAAAGTGTCCATCAGGCCATATTCATAACCATCAATGTTCACTAAGCAAGCGTTTTTGGAGGAGGGTTGTGGGAGCCCTGATGGAGTAGAAATCAATGAAATCCAGCTTTTCTGCATCTATTCTTTACAGAACAAAGCAGCAAAAAGAGCCTGTACATCACTTTAAGATTCATCTTCCAGTCATACACAGAATTAAGAAAACAAGGTCTGAAGGAAATCTTACATTAACCAGAGTAAGTTTTCAGGATTTAACCATCTACACGTTGACTTTCAGAGCTACCAAAATCTCTTTACTGTAAGTTCCAAGTAAATTCATTGGACCTGGCTTCACCAGCATTTCCAAGAGCAAATTCAGAGCCTCCCCCGGGTTGTTTTGCCCTCAGTGCAAGTCGGCTCGTCGGGAAAGGGAACACAGGGAGAAGGGGATGCAGCAGGACGGAGCTCCCTGCAGCCCTGCTCTGCCTGAGCTGCTGCACCACCACCTCGCAGGTCGCACTGCTGCATATACAGGGGAGAGACAGCAAAGTAATGTTGCTGTGAGCACCCACGCTACATCTGCTGCGTTGAGACACCTGTCTTAAATCCGCACTCCGAGACTGCAGCACCTGTGCGGTGAGGTTCTGCTAAAAAGGCACTCAAGCCAAATCCGCACATTTCCATTCCTTACAGGAAGGACCCCTCTCCCCCAAGATCACTACTATCTCAATTTGTACTAAAAAAAAGAAAAAAAAAAAAAGGAAATGCAAGAGTTAAGCACTCCAACAGCAGCACAAACTTGACCATGTTCTACATCCTGAATATTTTATGGTATATTTATTATAACAATATATTAAGCTACACATTCAACCACAAAAACAAAAACAGAAAGGCAAATAGAGCTCATGTGTAACACAGCTGCAGTAGCACTGCTGAGGAACACCAAACTTCAGACTGCCTAACACTGCTCTTAATTGCATCTTCTGCATTTAATTTCCATGTATGAACAGTCAACAAAATGGACAAGTGCTTCTGCTTAATTATGTCTGCATTTAAGCAGAGTCTCTGCGAGGCTCCAAGTCTTACACTCCACTAAGTAGATACAGATGGGAGATGCGATTTCCCATATCCTCACCAAGTCTTTTTCCAAAACTTGTCATTTTCCTCTTTTTCCAATGGTTTCCTCTGGTCACAGAAATGTCTTCAAAGCGCTAGTGACCCTAACTTCATATTTTCTGCCCTCTATGCTATCACTTCCAACCAAAAGCAGTTCAATATCACAGCTGAGAAGCTTCTTCAGGAACAAGCTGCCTTTCCTGAACACGAGCAGATTCTTGGTATCTTCTGCCCATGTATAGGAAGAAACTGACACCTATTGGCAACTTTAATATTACTGCATAATCGTGCTCCTTCCAAGCACTGCAAGGAATCCTTCTTATAATTAGATTAAAAACAAGCTAATATAGAAAGATATTTACAACTTTTCATATCAGGACTGAAAAAGAACTCCAGAAGTTTCACCTTTTCCTTTTAAATAATAAAGCTCCAATAGTTCTAAGTTTTATCTCTCTAATCTGCAGATTTGCAGACACTATCCCAACGAGTGAACGCTTGTGATGTTCATCAGCTGTTTGGAGAGATAATATGCTCGTTTTTCTGGAGCTAATAATTTCCTGACACTCAGAATTACAGCGCACACAGTTTTAGGAACAGATAAATTGCACTTTAATGCGAATTACAGCCAGCAACAAGTCAGAGCAAAGGAGTAGCAAACTACCAAAAGTACCATCTTTTCTAACTGACATGTAAATCACTGCAGCAGAGGAAGAGCTTTTGGAGGGCACCTTATCTGCTGCCATCAAGTAAATAGGAAGGAAGGGGAGTCGCCAGCCAGCAGCAGCTACACGCAGATACCTGCTCTGCTGCTCTCCCACACCCAAGACCTGCTCAAGTTTTGGGGACCATTGAGCTAGGGAGAAGAACAGATGCACCTGGGACTAAGGAGCAACAACCAAGTGCACAGACCACTGAATCTGCTTTCCAAGTGCTGGTTATGCTAACAAGCCCAACCTCGAAGTACAGTCTTTTTATTTCTGAAAAATAAACAAAATATTCGGAATACTAGGTATGCCAAGAAATTAGCTATGTCAGCAAGAGGTGTGCAGGAAGTGGCATAGAAACCAAGTTTTTGTTTTTATTAAGCAAGACATTTCCTGAGACTTCAAATGAAGTCATGAAGACACGCAGAAGCATTGAGGATACAAAAAGTCAAATACCTCTGGCTGCATCATTTCTAGCATGCAACTACACTGTGCTGACAACTGGAAAAAAAAATCCCTTTTACGTCACTGCAGCTACTCACTGGTGCAAAAAGAATGAACACACATTATACGTACTCGTAACGAAGAATTTTTTGGTGAAAGTACAGCTGTCAAAGGCGGCGATCTTCTCTTGCAGGACTACAACGAGTATCCTGAAAACACAGAAAAGGAATATGTACTTTAAACATTAAATGCATCGGGTTAAAGATTCAATATCTAAATGTAATTATTTCAAAAGCATCAATATAAATTCCAGGGTGATAAACTGCCAGGTTACCAATACACAGCAGTTATTGGGGATTCTCTCTCATCCCAACCACATAAGCTTCACTCCAGGAAGTGCACAGATCTGATACAGAACAACACAGCATATTTATGATCTACCTCCTGCAGTAAAAGCTCCATTAAAAAGAAGGAGAATGGAGTTGCAAGGATCCTCAATTACTTTCAATGACTCAAATAACAATGAAATCAACAATTGGTAGAACACAAGCTAAACTTGAAATAATCCTATTGCCAATCTTGTTGCAAATTTAGTACATAAGAAACCGCTGGTTTAATAAGAGCAGCACATCAGCACAGAAATAAGGTTGAGAGAAACAGGATTTGTATCAATTAGAGGGAGCCACAGGTGTATGTTTATGCACTCATATTCACACACAATCTTACTATAAAATATCTGTTTGTTGTCTGAACAGTGATGGTGATCTCCCATCAGTGTAAAACTCAGCTGTAAATCTTGCCCTTCATTTCCTTCTTTTCCCTTTATTTTTACCTATTTAGCCACAAAAAAAAAACCCTCTTTATTATACCATTAAAGTTTAATGCTTGTGAAAGGCTTTGGTGATGAAATATCCTAAAACAACAATCTTAGCCACATACTTGCTGGTATTTTCAGATAATATAAATAATTTTCAGTTGTGATTTCCCTCTAGAAAAGTTATATTAATACTCCCTCAATATACTTGATTTTTCTTTGCATTCAGTTCTGTTTGTTTTTAAGTTACAAAGTCTCTTCGAATTGCTCAAGTCTAAGGAGAGAAAAAACAACAAAAGGAATCTATCAATTCTAAGCAACTTCCTCCAGAATGCACAAAAAAAATGAAAAAAAAAAATCACCAGTGAATAATGGGAAGATTTTAGATGCATGTACAAGTGTAATGCACATATAGAAAACTTCAGTATATTTTGTATTATGAACTGGTTTTCTGTACAAATAAAACCAACCAGATGATAATTTTGGAGTGTAAATGCATAAATAATAAACACTTTTCCATTCTTCTGCAACTCAAGTTTTATTTTAATTTCCAGTGTTGGACTCCATTCATCTATGGTTAACGGACCATTAACTCTACACTTGGCCATTTAATGCATTTTCAATCTGAAAATCGTGAACTTGCCTTGGATAACAACAGAATCTGATGCATTCCAGAAAAGCAGCTACCCTGGATACAGCCACACAGCTTTGAAGTAGCTTTTCCATTTTTACCACTTCGGAAAAGAAACATTAGCACCTGGAAAGACTTTTTAGTTGGGAGAGACTTTGAATGATCATTTGCCTTTTGACTGTTTTTGCAATTGGATTTTTCTTCGGCTCGGAGGCCGGGCTGGAAAGATTTATTATCATCACGCTGTACACAAGGGAACTTTAAATTTTGGAAGAGACAGTTGCACAGATCAGTACTGAATCATTCTGGCAGACAGTGACCTCTTGGATGACACATAATTTTCACCAACTCTACTACTTTAGTGAAATTATTCTTTGATATATGGATCAAACTTGCATCTTATATGAATCAGTTTGATTGGGGATAAGAACTATCACTCTACATCTTTAAAGACTTTTACACAATCAAAATAACTTTGTTATTAAGTTAGCTATGGTATTAAAGTTGTTTATTCTGCAGTTCTAATTTTCTTCTGTAACTTATATACAGTCTCCAGTCAAAATCACTACAGGAAATTTATCAGAATTATCAAGAATCATAAATATCCTCATGCATAGGAGGGATTCTGGATTTTCTGTCCTCTCTTAAAAAGACACAGTAAAAGATCTTACAGAACAAGGAATGTGAAGAGCAACTTGGTAGTCCTAATGAGACACTGAATTGCACAATCACAACCGTCTTATTAAAAAAGAAACAGAAAACTATGAGATTCAAGTGAAATCCATTGCAAAAGTCCATATCTCAAACAAGTGCTACTTGACAAGTGAAGAACCTAAGCTATGCTTACAGCAAAGTTAAAAGAATAAGATCAAGTGAATACATACATCATAAGTTACATTTGTTATTGAAATTTTACGTACCCTTCCACAGAAGCGAGTGGATTGGACACCCTTACCTTTTATTGCAATGCAGATCATAAATAGAAGTTTTGAACTGTATGGATTTGACCATCTCTCCTGTTCGCAAAGAGTAGAGGTCTACGCAACAGTAAGGCGGACTTGTGCTAAAATGGAGAAAGAAACAATTTAAGTGTGAAAAAGTAACAAAAATTCACATTTGTGGCCACAAAATCATTTTTCATCTCCTTTATGCAAAAACAATGAAAAGGAAACAAGAGGAATAAAGAAAGGAGTCATTTTCTATTGTTATTTTTAAGTTACTTCAAGAGGACACAACAAGTCTATCCTGCATGTTAAATGAAAAAAAATTCAGCAACACAGGAATACTGGAGAACAAGGGGTCAATAGAAGCCTTCCACACTCACAGAAGGCAGGATTACAGACTGAATTATGATATTTGCAATGGTCAAGAACCTGTTCTGCACAACCATTAATCAAACCCTTACTATTCTTTGTGCCAAAATAAGACTTTGGAGCAGCAGATCTGACCAGCAAACAAATCTTTTGACAAGTATGAAGCTTTAGAGTATAATCTAAAAAAATACTTTGCAGAGTAATCACTGTTAAAGGAGCACTTACCCCACCAGGTTACAGGAATCACGACAATCTATTTGATACAGACACATTATTCATAATTAACACTATATCTTTGATGAACTTTTGTTTGAACTACAGATCTTTTCAACTGCTTCGTGTCACTTTTATCATCCCAATGTAAATAAAACCCTAAGGCCACTTCCCAACAAAAAGCCACACTGTCTTTGGAGGGGAAGAAAGTGCTGAGTGCTCCGATGGGCTCGAGGAAGGTAGTGGTAGAAACCGTTTTACAAGCTGGGCAGAGCCTTTGATGTGGCAGCTCTTTTCCATAACACCTTTTTCCCCTCCAAGAACGCATTAAAATGTTGGCTACTTCTAGGTCAAAGAATACGAAGCAGCACAAGTTGCCAGCTGTACAAACATATACTAAGTATGGCTAAAGGAGGGTGTTTCCCCTTGCCTATATCTGCTTTATTTTATAGGGTCTAACACAATTCCTGCCGCAACACTTGCTTGTCTTGTGGATCAGCTCAAGCTGTTCAGGAATTTTCAGGAAAACCAGAGTACGGCTGCCAACTGGTTATCGCTGCCTCCCCATGCTAAACTGGTTTACACAGCATGTACACAGCAGAACAACAACATACAATAGATGCACAAAAAGACACTCAAAGAAATAACAGAAAAAATACGTTGGACATTCTGCCTACAGAAACTCTTCCCAAAATATACATTTTTATAGGCACATACTGAGGCTAATAACTAGAGGGTGCTATTTATTATTTTAAGCACTTCAAAGGCCCTTCAAAAAGCACTTTAACAGCAGAGAGATTCAAGCCCAGTTACCTTACATTAGCAGCTCATTGCTGCTAGCAAATGCAGAGAGCCTCAGAACGGTCAATCTATAAACTTCTTTTGATTATATATATTTATTACCTAAAGGGAATTATTATTTTCATAGACGGCTACAACAGATTCTTATTGCAGAATAGACATCGCAACAGCCAACACAGCTCACGTTATATTAGCATATATGGAAATAGCCACAGTATCAGTTAAGGCTACACTGAAGATAACGGTGCCTGTTGGACTTGACATTTGCACAACCTCACAACTGATCTCAACACTAACTAATTATTAATTAAACAATTGTTTAATTAACAAATTAAAAATCAGGCTCAGGCCAAAGGATGCCTTCTAGAGGGAGAAGTTGGCAGAAATAAATGCAATTACGAACAAGGCAAATCCGATGCCTCTACAGAAACCATTTTAGGCCTCAAGAGCACGCAGCTTCTCCCATGTATCACACCAACAGAATTACAGTTAATATTCTTGTATCTCAATGAATAATTTATCACAATCAGCCAAAGCAGTATTATGGCATACAAAAACATTCCATCAATAATTTGGTAAGCAGCACTGTCTAAAAACAAATAATTTTTTAACTCCAGTGCTAATAACCAAGCATCATCATGGAGTGGGTCAAAACTTCTTGCTTCCCTTCCAAGTCCTCCCTCCACATTTCTTTTCATTCCATGGAACATGGCAGTGGGTGATCAGAAAGTGATATGCAAGTTATTTATCAGTGCAACAAAGTGGAGGACAAGTGTATTTTTGGAAGGTTATTAAACTAGCTTCTTAATGCAGAGCTATCAACTGCAATTTTAAATATTACAGGCATGGATTCAAACTACTACACAACATAGACATTTGTAAATAGAGACTATACAGTTAGACTGAGGCTCTTGCATCTTTTTTCACTTGGTTGTTGCAACACGCATAGAAGAAAAAAGAGCAGATGCCTCGTGCAGCTGCCATTCAAATACATCTGTGCGCACACATCGCGACCAGACTACCACCTCCCCACAGATTTGTTAGCAAAGAGTCTCCCAGTTTATGAAAGCTCCGTTTAAAACATTTGCATACAAGAACAAACTGCACAAAAGGTACACTTTTTATATGAAGAAAAAAAAGACGAATATAATCAACGTGAGACCATCACTTTCTGCACCCAGAAATATTTTCTGCTGCATGCTTAGACGGAAAGTGGTTGTTCCCTTCCCTGCTACCTCTGGCATGTGATGACCACCCAACTCAGAATGAGAACAAAACATGAAAAGCAACAACATACTATTCTGCAAAGGAGCACCTTTACCAGGGAGTTACTGCTGGAGAAAAAGCTATTTATTTAATTAGCCAGGATGATTGCATCCGTGAGAAAAGAAGTCTAAGTTTCCACACAGCAGTTCTGCTTATCCAGGAACCTCTCTTTAGCTGGGGCCAGGCTCTGATGCTGAATGTCAAGAAGAGGGAAACAAAGCTGGGGTACACAGCTGATTATATATTGGGAAATAAAACAACTAACCTGAGCCTTAACACTGGAAAGTTGACGCATGAGATTTATGATCTTTCTCGTAATATTATTAACATTGATATCTGCTAATAGGCAATTTTGTTCTCCACAAGACCCCTGTTTGGATTAATAGATTTCAATACTAGAAGGATCAGCTTCTCTTTCTAGGTCACCTTCCAAAAGCTTAAATTTTATTTGATTGTTTTAATAACTCAAGCACCCTAACCTTTTCTTAGGGACTTCAAGCAACAAGGAGTTCTATCATACACCGCTCCAGCATTTAGAGGATCTCACGGAGATTACTTATGTCAAAAACAAATTTCTACACATTCTGTTTTAACCATCAGCTCTTACCATCGTGCCTGTGTTAAGACCACAGAAAAGCTCACTGCAATCAGGTATCTTTTCCACACGGTAGTATGTGCCCAAACCAGGTCCTCATCCACAACAGAACAAAGTCAGATTTTAAAAATCTTACACTGTAGTTTGTTGTGCAGCCCCAGAACATATTGACAGTCCTATTCCCAACTCTTTAGCATCACAATATTCTCTATGTTTTTTCCCCCTGACAAATATATACCAGCGTGAAAACTCTGCTCACAGAAGATTACAGGTCATCGTATCCCTTTGTAAAATAAATAACCCTATTTTCTATAGCTATCCTTCTGCCTGTTTCATCCTTGTTCATTGACGACCAGAACAAGGGAGCCTCGTGGACACACTGCCCACATGCACCATTGGAGCACTGCGAACAGCACTTAGCAGAGCAGCTTGAACCCACAAGACACTTCACATAAAAGCAAGAAAACTCTGAATACAAGAGGCTTATAAGCTTAAGTTAGAGCAAAAAGAAAAAAAAAAAAGAAAGAAAAAAGTATCTTCAAGTTTTCTTGGCAATCATGGAACAGATGTCTTGAACCAATGGAAGTCACAGATTTTTCCAGTCCTGGGTATTTTTTGACCATCACTATGTCCATCTTGATCAACCAAATCAACATGCTTGCTCCTGCCTACAGTCCGGCTGTCAGGAAGGCAGTCGTAGAGGAACGAGATGACAACTCTGTAACAGAACCAACAGTTGGAGCAGAGCACTGATGGACACGCAGTATATTCGGAAATGGAAGTGAATGGCAACAGCCAAGTTCTACCAGCGCCTCTACAATAAACCTAATAAATCAGGTGTATTTTCCATCTCTCAGATTGTACCCAGCGTACTCTTCAGGGCAGGCAGAAAGGGGCTTTTCCAATATTCTGCTTTACCAAGAGCGTATAACACGGCTTCACCCCGCGACATGTGGCCCTGCCACTGAAGTGTAAGATATAGCACAAGCTGCCCGCTCAGCTGCGGCGGAGCGCGCGGCGCGCTTTCCACTCCACTGAGACGCACCACATGGCACAAAGCAGAGCTGTCCCATCAGATCTGGGCTTCGGTAATACAGGGAGATGAGCAGCATCCCACGGGATCTGTTTATCCGCAACGCTCACTTGACTATAGTTGTCACTGAGGAAAAATACATCTGGAGCTTCGCTTTTCGGAATAGAATTAATTTTTCTGGGGTGCTCTGGACTAGATTTTGCTCTGGTGGGTAACCAAACAGTCCTTTCTTTCATACAGAAGTTAAGAATCTGATCTTATCAGGCATTGCCTTTCCTTGCTCACTCTATGAATACATGCTTAACTAGGAAAATTGCTGTAATTCTTAGAGAGCATCAAGTTAAACTACTGATCAGAACCCAGTTCTACCAGGGATTAACGTGATGGACACCATCTCCATGACCAGCAGATGAAGTTTACATTGTGGTAAATTTGTTTCCAGCAGAAGTTGCAAAACTGAATAAATTTAAGGTTTGTCTTGTCCTTCTTTTCCATACTGTCAAATAAGGCAAAAAAGAGAGTTTTGTGGAGTCGCTTTATAACCCTAGATATTAGGCTACCAATGCACATAAAACTCCAATCAATAGGCACTGTCAATGGCATATTAGAAGTGCTCTGAAGTCAGCATGCTCTTGATTAATGCAACACAAGCACACTAATTCAAGACATTTGAGGCATTACTTGCTACTTTCAGCAAAGCCAGAATTCTATCAAAAGCTAAAAGCAAATCTGAACTGGAAATCAGCGTAACTCATTCTTCTGAAGGGTACTACAAAGCTCCTTCAAAAATATAACCCAAACCTTCACCAACCATCAGCACGTTACTCATTCGAGTTCCTCTGTGCTCTCTGTGCACGTTTGCTTCCAAACGAGCATTTCCAGCAGAAATTAGGGAAACTACTTTGTACACTCATTATAAAAATAATAATAAAAAAAGGGCAATATTCTCTCCAGAAAGCAATCAAAGAGATCTTAATCTTCTCTAAATAAATCAAAGTGGTAGCTTCTGCGGCAGACATACACCTTTCCCTGTGCTTCTGATCATCTTCCAAAATTCAGGAAGTCTGAATCCCTGGAAACACCTCAGTTCTCCGAGTACATACTCTACAGTAAATCCTATTTATTTAATGTGAAGTTGAAAGAATTGTATATGACTGAATTAGAACACAAATAAAACGAGGTTTTATGGTTAAAGCACTGGAAGTGCTAGGAATCACAGCTTCTATGAGCTTCTGGCCACATCAGGTAGGTCAGAAAGTGCCCATTAATTGATGTTCTTATGTCTCATTTGATTTGCTATATGATTTGACATAGCAGACTCTGATATTCAGAGTGCTGTAACTGAACTCACTGAAACCTGACTTGAACATATGAAGTAGTGCTTGATCATAATTACTCTGAACAAGGAACTCCATGAACAGCAGAACCAATTAAGTCTGAATTTCTTCAAATTGGCATTAAGACTGAGATTCTGTATCTCAACATCAAAACAAGTTAGGTTATGTTATTGCCTCTTCCTCAGAGAGGTCACAGTTATAACTATTTCCTTTACACTTTTCACAAAATTTGGAGAAATTTCATGATTATATTTGGCTAACATCATTCAAAAGGAATTGCAACCATTAAGGAGGAACATATAGACATGAAGGATTCTCCTCATGGAGTCAAACACCATATACAGCAGTCTCTGTAATGGGACACAAGGCCCCTCAAATTGCACAAGTAAAATTTATTTAAATTGCTGTTGTCTTAATGCCTCAACTTAAAATGAGGTCATTTAAATTCAGATTAATAAAGGTGTTTATGAGCAACTATCCAAGTATGTGGAAAGAACTCTCCTCCAGCTGATATGCTGCATAAGTTATCTAGCAAAATTCCTAGAAATGTATTTAAAAAAAAGAATCTGCCTTATTGATTGAATACAAAGCAAAAGCCTTTTAACTCTATTTTGAATTGTTTAGTACTTAATAAAATTTTGTTGTACTATGCATTTTATAGTTTTTGCAAATTTAAAATTTTAAAGCTCTCAAAGTACGTGCATTCAGCTGAGCAAGTTACTGTTATATTTCAGAAACCGTAATCAAGACTAAAGAAAAAAAAATAACTGTGGTATTTTACTCATCCTAAAAGACTTGAAAGAAAAAATAAATCTGTATTTGAAGCTTTGAGTTCAATAAACTTCCTTTGCTTTTCCACTGTATGTTAAATATTAGAAGGGTGAATAAAAGAAAAGGAAGGAAGGGAAAAAAGACAAAGACAAGGAGGACTCCAGAGACTGCTGCAAGACACAAAACGGCTGCAGTAACAGAAGCAAAGTTCAACTACTGTCAAGTTGAAGTGAATTACTCAAGTGGCAGCAATTGTGTAATAAAACGGACAGGAGGGCCGTAAGTCAATGCAGTTTGTAATTAGCTGGTCAAACCAAGAGCATGGAGTGGCAGCCGTTACTTAGGATAAAGAATGCAAAATTGTGTTGTCTTTGTGCTAACTTGAGCGCTCAGTATCCGATAGCGTTAGTATCCTCAGAAAAAGAGAAGGACCTTAAATTATCCTGAAATTTCCAACTATTTTGCAATGTACTTTAAGTTCTTCTGACGGTACATAACATAGAAATAGCCCTAAAACATATAAGAAAAGAAAATATAATCCCAAAATGTTCTCTAGGTCTATGTCACATTGATTTATAGCAGTTATTTCTAAGACAGACAAAAACACACAGATGCAAACAATTACTCTATTTTTGTAGGCAACAAGTGAGGTGGGTGGTAACTGAGAAATTTTGAAAAATCCTGTCACAATATTCCATTTTTTTCTTAAGTAACCCTCATCACACAACAAACGCTCGCCACATCAGAGACTTTCCAGGGCCTGAAGGGCCGCTTTGATTCCAGACCGCTGCAGGCATTAGTGGGGACGTAATTAGGGTAAAAAGTTCAACCACAGTTCCATGTCTAGAGTGCTGCCAGAAATAAATTTCCTCTCATTCACTGGTTTCTACTGTACCCTCCCTGAGAAACATATTGAAAACACATTTATCTTTGTAGAGTTTGTTCCTCTTCTAATTAACTTTATAGCGTTTACAGTATTTAATAATTTAAAGTGGAATTTAAAGTGGCCCTGGAACCAGCCGCTTTGCCTGTAATGGCATTGTGCATTATCTTTTCCCTGTAGTGCTTCTTTTGACAAGTTACTGAAGTAAGGTATGTGCTGCAGCTGGGTTTATCTGGCCATGCATTTAGCAAAAGCTACTTCCTTCCCTCCATCTCCTACCCCTATCATTACGTGCACGGGGGTGCACGAGGGACGGCAGAAAGAGCTGATGCCTCCGCTTGGAAATCTCTTCTCCCAAAGCCCCACGCCACCAGCGTGATAAATCAGAGCTCGAGAAGCTCAAGCGAGCCATAGCTCTCACCAGCTGGTCAAAGTTTGACCTCAAATAATCACTTTCTTCCTTCTATTTTTGATCCAAGATTAACAGCTTACTACATAGTTCCTTCAGACAGACATGCAGTAAGCCAGGATAACATCAGATCTTTCCTACTCGATATTTACTAATAGAAATGTTGCCTTCGCCTAGGAAGGTTCTGCCTCATGGTATTTCGTGAGAAGTTTTACAAAATTACTGGTAAACATCGCTTGAACACTGTAAGCACAGTGGAAAAGCATTAATATTAATTACACAAACAAGTTGCAAGAAAGCAATTCTGGGAACTGAAGCTTCTTTTTAAAAATAAGTAAGGTACTTTAGCAGGTACCATAAGAAATCAAATCCCATACCACCCAAAACAATTTGAAGTACTTTATCCTGCAGTTCTGTATCTCTTAGGATCCGAAAACCTACCAGGCAACCTGTTAAGGTCAAGGGGGAATATTCTGCATTGAGCAGGATGATGTTCTCGGCTCTATCATTTCTGCATCTCTAGGAAAGACAAATACCAGTCAGATAGGTTAACAGAACAGGAACAGCCCAGTTAGCTGGCAGATTTGTTTTTCTCCAAAAAAAGCTTTCAGAGTTGATACAAGAGGGAAACAGCACATTCTGCCCATGGAGGGGCACCCCAGCACTAAGTGCTCTTTGCTGAAGGAGCACTGGAGGGATTCAGGGAAGAGGCAGCTATTCAGAGATGATTTCAGAAAACTTTGTTGGAGCCAAAATTTGAATTCTGGAATCTCTGGCTTGTTTTCTGGTCTGATGGATCATACTCCCAACAACCCCGTCTTGAACCACCTACTGTTTAGCAGCATAAAGCATCAGCAAAATGCCAGAACCTGTATTGGTGTTCAGTAAAAATATGCCATCATTTTCCAATGAGAAAACAAAACTGGGCAGTTTCCAAGCTGTCCCAAAAGAAAGCTGGTGTTGTCTGTGCTCTCCTATCCTCCTACCTATCCAAGCTGAGACACAAAGGAATCCAGACCTACAGTTTCTAGAGGTTTGCTCTGTTTTGAAAGGGAATGTGTCAGAAGCAGACAAAATTTTGCAGTCTTCAATGAAAGACCACAAATATCTAGCAAACTCCAGGAAATCTACTTCATAGCATCTAATACAATTAAAAATTCACAACCTTTTATCCAATTTCTGTCTCCTTTTTTATTTTTTTAAGTGCAATTTATATAAAAATACGCTGTATTTCATCTTCTTAATTATGGGTGGAAACACCCTTCACACGTTCTACCGTATGATTCAGACTCTGGCACAGCCTGGCTAGTCTTAAGTCCTAACCACTTATTTGCAATGGCATTCCAGTAAAAATATTCGGGAAGAGTTACTCAGAGCAGTGTGGGAACCGCGCACAAGAACTTCATTGAGCAGAGCTCATTTCCTTCTCCTGGGTGATCCTTCCTGAAAGCTTTGCTGTTTGTTCCTGACAAATCATTTCACAGCTCGCTCATTTCAAACGCTAAAACTCACCGACTGCTCCAACAGCCATTGGATTTTGACTTTTGCTGGATAGTTTGCCAAACTAGGAAGAGGATGGTATGAGCTTAAAATATTAACACCCTCCATAATAAAGGTGGTTAGAAGAAATGGCCTAAGAGTCCCAAACTCTAATATATTAAAGGTATATTTAAAAAAAAAAAAAAAAAACCTTTCTATAACTGATCTCCCAACTAGCAACACTTGTATAACTATCTGATATATCATACCTGTGTATACGAGATTTTGGTGACACATTTTCAAAGGAAAGGTCTTTCTGCATCTCTGTCGGCCTAGTTAGGCAAAGGTCAAGCGTGCAAATGTGTAAAATTCCCTTTTTTTCCCCTCCCTCTCCCTTCTCCCACTCTGCTCTTTGCATGGAAGGTTATGGTGGGGGTGGCAGGGGTCCTAATTGCTCTCATCCAGCTAGTCCTTAAATTCGGTAACACCCAACACCGCAGGCTGGTCCCGCCGTGCAGTTCTGTGGCCACCACCGCTACTTTGTTCATTTTCCAGATCACCAGTTCTGATGTCCCAACACCTACAAAATTCATTAACATGAACTGAAAGCCATGGGGGGAGCAAATGCGTGTGCCCACGCAAAACGACTGCTTGCGCTCGCCCCAAGAACACAATAAGCCCGGACAAAATTCCATAAAGACAAAATTTATACAGATGTTCTTTCCGTTTTGGTTTTCCTTTAATTTGCAAATCTTGTAATCTAAGACTGAAGTTGACTGAATCAACATCTAAACCAGTACAGTAGTATCGGCCAAAAAACACAATCTGTTTCCCATTTGTGTCAAGACTGCATCCTTTTTGGGGGCCGAGAAAACTGTTATTCTGAAAAGATTATCCAGTGAAACTGTGCTAGACATTTCAGTCATTTTACTAGACGGAAAATTTGACTTTTAAAATACAAAATTGTACGTACAGAAAGCTGGTTTGAAACTCAGCTCCAGGGCAAAAGTTTAGAAAACACCAATTTGGTCTTTCCTACTTGCATATTTATTATCAGGAACAAAGACTGAGATTGGTTGCAAATGTATTTTAAAGAACTTTTACGTAAAGCAGGTGTGAGAAATTAATTTCAAAGCACCAGTTTCTCTACAATGCAGCTCAGCACAAAAATAGATTCATTGCTTCAGTTTAAAGAGACTCATGGTAAAAATATGAAATAAAATAAAATGCATTTTTGTCTATTTTGGGTACAAGCTGGGAAAATTTTCATTCCCAAATAATTTCTAATATTCTGCCCCACAAAATAGGAGACTCCACAGCAGACATGAAAAAAAATCACCACTTTTCTGTAACAGCAAGTGGATCCTAATGCTGTCTGTTGAATTCTGTACCATGGAAGACCAGAAATCTTGCTGATCAAATGCACCCAGTTTAGCTGGTCTCCAGGTCTGCAACCCTGGTCGCAGGTCTGCAATACTCGTAATTTTAGAAAACAAACTTACCTTATTCCCTAGCGATTGTGATTACACTGAGACTTTCTTATTAAAATGTTAGAAACTTCCAAGAATAATACATCTGAGGAATATATGAATCGGTTGCCAGATGAGTTTTTACTGCTTTGTAATAAAACATATTTTCCCTATACCTGCCCTCACACAAAACCAGAGTTATGATATGTACCGAATCGAGCAACTATTTAAATCATTTGAAACAACCAAACAATACTCAGACCTTCTCCAAGCAGTAACAGACCGGTTAATACCACTCTAGTGGGAAGTCTTAGTTTTACGAGCACTGGAATAAAATGTGTAGAGCAGGCTCTCAACCATAACACTCAAATTTTAAGATTTCAGTATCGAGACACATTGAATAGAAGGTTAAGACCTTTGAAAAGATTTTCAAAATAACCAATTTTACTAGCACAGATTATACAGATTCACTTAGGTTACACTATGACAAAAAGATACAATTCATAAACTAAGTCTTCATAGTGTTAAATCTCTCAGAGAAACACTTTAATATTTTTAGACCAGACGAAAAGCTGCAATACAACAAAACATTAGGCGATCTTGGGACTGAGCTATTTTAATTAAGTTGCCATAAAGACACTGTAGGAATAACAAAAAAAAAGCCAATGAAAAGCAAGTCTGTAGGCAAACTTCTGTTGTTGATTTTAGGCAAATATTATTCTGCATAAAATACCTTCATGCCCATCTGTATTTTATTAAAAAAAATGTCTAGCATTATATAGGAGGAACAATTATTCATCAGTTCTTTGGCATTAAGATGCATGGTGTATTAGGGATTACCAAGTTACTTAGTATTAGTAATACTTTTGAATTAACTCACTGGCACTTGAAAATTCTTTTTATGAAAATTCTTTACATTCTATCTCCAGGAATGTTCTACATTAAGAAACAAAGATCCCTCTACCATACTTTCCTCACTGTAAAATATATATATATATATATATTTTTTTTTTTACAGCAAGAAATATAGAAAAATTTCCTGATGCTAACCACTAATGCAGACTAGTGGTCAGAACCAGGAAATGACAGTTCCAAGGCTGAACATGTCAATATCTCATTGATACAGTCCCAAAGGATAAAGTACTACTAAATGCCATTATATAATAATAGTTGTAGTAGATTTATACATAAGCTGCATTTATTATATTTGTATTACTTTAATAGCTTAGCATCTCTAACATTTATAGGCTGCATATGTAATTTTAATAATTAACTTAATTGTTCACTTTATGCACTCGAATATATCTGCATGAGTCCTTAAAACCACAAAATATACCTCATCTATCATGCAGGAACGTGTATGCACAGTATTAATAGCTTTTAAAAATATGTTTTGTGAAGGTCAAGGTTAGCATGTGATAATTTACAGCAACTCCTAAACTGTAATGCAGGTGTTAATAACCTATTGAGGTGTTATATCATAAGTCAAATGTAAAATATATTTATTCCTCCATCCATTCCTTCCATCCAAAAAGTTAGTAATTTTAAGGCACTTCTGAGAAGAGCTACTGAAATGGACTCTGTGTAAGAGCCTGAAGAGAAAAAAAACTGGTTTAAATTAGAATATTGACTCCAGATACAGCAGAGTCCAAGCATGCCCTTCAGTAATAAGTCACACTGCCAGTGACCAAGTTTTCCAAAACAAAACCCATGCCCCTTATTGACTGATATCAAAGCAGCGTAACAAACTTTTTTGGAAAAGTCAAAATTGCCAGAAATCTTCAGTAAAAGAACAGAGACAGCTGTAAAATCCCAGTGCAGCATCAAGGAACTTCATCTTACAAAGATGGGAACACTGGCCCCACAGTCCTAACCATGTCCAATATCATTCAGTTTATGATTAAAGACAACGTGGTCTAACGTAGCAGCATAGTAAAGAGAGTGTTGGAAGACTTCACTTCTGGGTCTGTTTTGGACCAGCCGCCCTGAGAAAACCATTCAGTCTTTTAGACATTCAAGTTTATGTTTCTGGTAATGGGAATATTTTGGTGTCAGCGCTATTTCATTTCATTAAATATTTTACCTGCCATTTCAATGAGCAGAATAGTCCTATTTCCTATACTGCACAGTTTCATTAGTGTGCTGACAGCTGCAGTATTTCATGCCAGAGCCAACCTAATCTCCAAAGTAGGTGAGAAGATGACTGTGGAGAAAATATCAAGTGTTTTGGAATAAATGCCCTAGAGGTAAGTGTAGTATTTTCTTCAGTTATATGATGAAATTACATTTTCTATCTTTCTACAACCACTTAGACTATAGGAAGTGCTGTTAAGCACAAAACTCCCAAGCTAACAGCAGAACTAAATCCATGATGGCTAATTTGACAGGTTACACAAACGCTTCTTGATGAAGAACAATTAGAGAAATCGCACTGTAAACAAATGATCTATGAATTTATCATAGGGAAATACAAGTATAATATTTCAGTCAATCTACAACAAGAAATTATACATATATATTGCAACAGCAGCACCAACAGCAAACCACAACAGGAGTCCTGGGGAGAAAGTAAGCTCTCAAAGAGCTCTTAAACTGAAAGTTAATGATGAAACACCATCTGCAGTAGCTCTTTCAGTAAACAGCAAATGTAAAAAAGTGTTTCAAAATCTTCTGATAAAAGATTACCACCAAGAGCAAACTGGTTCTTTATTAAACAGGAAAAAGGGGTAGCCTATAGCATAGCTTTTTTTTGTTTTTAAATAATGTTCCAACCTTCATATCTGAGCTGAATGTCTGATTTAGACAAAGTTATTATATTGAGAATCATCAAGCTCAATACCTCTTCAAAACCTTCAAGAGTCCTTCACTGAGTTACCCCATAAGAGTTTTTTTTTTTTTTAAAGGCAAGGGAAGAAAGTTTTAAAGAAATTTTCTTTTTAGAGGACTTGACAGTCTCCATATAAGACCTGAATCACGAAAAGTACTCTCTTACCCAGAAGATCCAATGCTTTTGCATACACCAAGAAGAGGCCTCTTCTCAGAAAAGTTATCACATTTCTGAGCACCTAATAAAAGGGAAAAAAGAACAAGAATAAAAAAATCATTATATGCTTACTGTGTTACATTTCAAGGTGCAGGTATGGGTATTTTGGGGAGGGGAGGTTGTAGAGGGAGAGACACGATATGCCAGAAGGATAGTGGCTCTGCAAGGTGGATGAAAAGAATAGCAAAATTTGGGCAGGATTTTGGCATCTTCTACTTCAAAATTTAATTCAGAAATGATGGTGTAGCTTCACTGAATTAGCAACAGGTACAACAAACAAGTCTTATTTTCACATAAGTCTCTGTTAATTATTAATAACTCAGATACTTGTAATTAATTTATAACAAAAACTGTTCGGCACTCTCCTCTATATGAGGATAAGTCTTCCCTCCTACACATTTGGGCATTCATAAAGTTAAACAGGTCACATCAATAATTTCACCATCAACAATAGCTTTACAAGTAACTTAAAACAGACAAATGTATTTTCTTCTTATTCCTATTCTTTCAGGGTCTTTTAAGGGTCACACCTGTACTGTATGTACTGACCTGTAAATTGATTAATGAAACATAAGAAGTCTGTTTTAAGAGTCTGGCAAACAATTTGTTTTCTTCAATACAAGCAACAGATGAACTGCATTTGTTTCTGTTCAGCTAGGCGGGTTCTCAATGGTGACGTTGAAATGGCAACTAGCAGCAGCGCTGACACTGATTTAAGTGGAGCCAGGATTGTACCTTATGTATTTAAGCTAAGGTGATATTGAAGACATGAATTCATGCGTTTCTTTATGTCTAGTTTTAAGTTTAACAGGGGAAAGAAGGAGGCTATAAAGGTGTGGGCAGGAAGCAATTGCATAAAAACAGTAGGAGTCTGTTAATACCTCAGTTAATACACATCTGCAAAATCTGCACAACAGGTACTTAAACTCATGGCTTCTGACCGTACTGACCAAATCCACCACTTAGGAATCCATTATTTATTTCAAATATATATATGTTTTTAGAATGTAACTATTAATGCACTAGAAACAAACAAAAAAGCACTTTGAGGACCCTGCAGGGCATTAAATCAGGTTAATAGCAGTCGTGTCCTGTCCATGAGATTGCAAACAACATGTGTTGTTCTCTGCAATGCTTAATGGACACAGCAACCCCTTCTAGTTCTGGGATAAAATTTAATCTTCCAAGTTATGGTGGATTAATTTTTATATTTAAAATTGTGTTTATTTGCATGTGCAATATACTGACGTTGTACACACCTGCTCCACAGTGTTTAACAAAATGCGGAAGGATGATTGAAATGAAAAACAGCTAGATAAATCCATCAAATATAAAAAGTATTGAAATCCTGTTGCAAAGTCTTTTTCTTAAACTCCTTTTATTCTAAATCCTTTTAATTCTGTCATATAACACTACAGCATTTACAAAAAGCTGAAAATCCTGACAAATCACACAATTAGAGTAATGAAAACTGCCTTTCCTGCCAACAAGGCACCTTATCTACAGCTCCATTTAGCTAAATGATATGCATGCTTTACAAAAAAAAAGAAAAAAATACACTCCAGTTAGCATAAACCTGGAAAAAAATCATCTCTGGGTAAATGACATTTCATACAAATCAACTTTACAACTTTAGGAAGTCAAGAGATTATCCACATGCAAAGGCTCAAAGCAGTTCATGTATTGGACTTCTGATGAGCCCGCGAATAGAGCTCTCCTGAACCTACTGAGGTCTTTCAGTAATGCCAACGGTAATAGAACATTAAGTAATAAATATACTTTTTTAAAGAAAAAAAACAAAGCCATTTATTTCGTAGGAACACAAAAGGTGATTAAAACAATGGAAATGGCTTACACATCAAGTAAATTCCCTTGAGTAATAAATGTACTATATAAACATCAAATTATGACCTATTTAGTAATAGCAGATAACATTCCTTATCAAGTATATTTTTCTGCTGTATAATTCTATTCATTGAGTTGCATCATGGCAATTTAATAGTGCAATGAATGTCCTGCTCAGCTAGGTCCCCTCTTATTTCTTATTTGTTTCTTGAAAGTTGGGGCAGAATTACAAATGCAGCACATGGCCAGTCCGGCAACCAAACACTACCTGGAAATGCATTAAGCAACACAGCTCACATTCATCAGGAATGCTTTTCATTCCCTGTCCCACTTCTTTTTGGGGAAACATTATTTCTTCTTAGTATTTTTTTAATCCTCCCTTCCATTTTGTGTCTGCACTGCTGTGCATTTGTTATTGGATGGAAGCGCAGAAAAGGGCACTTGCTACTTGAAACAGAAGTGGTTTGAGTCAGTCCTAAAAATAGTGTGTGAATTCCTTCCTCGGCTTCAGGCTAGTATCTCTAAATGCTCTATTTCCTGCACAGATAAGCTCTAACCACATTACTCAGTATCATTCCTGACCAGTGAAGCTGTGACTGCTGTCCTCATCCCAGACCTTCGTGTGCTTCTTTAGGATTAATGTTCAAGCCATCAGCGTTGCATTATTCTATCTCACTTATCTCCTAGCATCACCCAGACGTTTCAAGTATCAAACTCCTCTCTAATGCAAGCACCATCATACCAGTTTCCTTCATCTCCCCTAAAGTTATCAGCCTAAAAGCTGCTTCAACTCCAGTTGAATCCTAGTATCAGCTGCCAGTTCCACCCTTTCCACTTCCAAAAGGGCAAGAAAGCAAAACCACAAGAAGCAACTGCAAGAGTCAAGAGGACACAACACGTGCTGGAGAGTAGATCTTTTCAGCTCCCACCTGCAGGGAGCACAAGTATTTAGAGAAAATACATACAAATAAACAGGTGCAGAAGAGTTGTGGAAATTTTAAGGGCTGAAGAGGCCAAGATGGGCCCTAGATAGACACAGAAAAAACAAGGAGAAGCATTTTCAGGAGAAAGTTTTTTTCTTTTTTAAATAGACGTTGAAGTAACTGGTTTTGATTTTAATGGGCAATGCAGCAAAACAGGACTGAATCACTTCTAGCAGACTCCTACAAGAAGTCTTTATACTTCACAATGGCTTCAAATTCAACGTCAACCTCACGCTCTCTGGCTGAAGACAAGGAGCTGTGCACTTTTATAGAAAGCTGTTTTCTTGCCTGGAATACAGTAATTTTCTTCTTAGTTAACAAGGTAGTTTCTATATGAAAATGGAAAAGATTGTGAGACATCTGTTATTGATCAGTGTTTTTGGCCTCATGCATTGAGGAAAGAAAATATTATATTTAGATTTAATCTTGTTTGAAAAACAAAGTCATGGTGGAAGTTTGAAGTCTAGTGGTCTAAAACATTGATACGATGTGGCCAGCACTGAGAAGTCAGCATACAGGTCAGTCCAAACCTCCTCAAAGAAATCAGCATTTTAAGATGTTGTATTCTGAAATCCCTCCCTATAACATCTATCACAGGCTTCCCAGCTACATTTGCAAGTTGTGTAATTTCTGCAATCCACATACATTAATCTTTATTATACAATAACAACCCACAGAACAAAACACCAAAATTTAGATACACCTGCACGATCCACTCACATCAACCCAAATCCAGCTACAAAGTGCTACTCTTGACTCAGCTTGCAGGGCTGGCTTCTCTGCTCCATGCACCATGCAATCAGCTCAGCTTTGAGGGGCTCCAACCACTAAACCTCCCATCTGCCTTCCTTTAGGAAGCAATCTAAATATTACAGCTCTTTCAAGTACACCTGCCCATGAAGTTGAGTCAGCTTTTGAGGTTCATATTTTGTTTTACCAAAAAACAAAGATGTAACCAAAAGAGCACAGAGATAAAACTGCAAAGAACTTCAACTTTTGTTTCCTGTAAGTTTTCAGAAAGAAAGCTGCTCTGTATCCCAATTAATTTTAGCTTTTCAGGTTCATTTTAGGCTTCAACCTTTAGTCCATAAAAATCATTAATCCAATGGATGAACAAAAACTCTGCAAAAAGCCAGTGGCTCCTGCTGGGCTATAGAATCAGTCGCATCTTTTTTACTTCTCAAAATTTACAGAATGATTTCAGTAAACAAACAGAATTGCAATCACTGAAAAGGAAAATGACAGGATTCGGGTTATTATCTAGAGGAAATGTGAAAATAAGAACCCATTTTACATATTGCACATCTTTGTATGCCTGATGCATCTGAACACACAGAGAAATCCAGAACCCAGCAAATCAGGCACCTGTATGTCCATAAAATAAGCACTAAATCCAATCACCGCATACAGATTGGAGAGTGGAGAGCTCGGCGCGTTGAGAAGCTGTGCCAACCAGATGGCTCAGCTGATAATGCAGCCTGTCATGCACAAAATGCCTAGGCTTGGGTTTGGGGGTTTGTTTTTCTTTCCCTAGGACTGACAGCATCAACAGAGATGTTCTCCTATTCTGAGTATCAGATATGCAACTTTTTGTGCTCCCTTTAGACTGAAAATTGGTTATATGGTAAAATTTCAGTCTCCAAGAAAGCCACCTATATTCCAAACTGTAGAGAATTATCCAAGTCATCTTCTACTATTAAGACTGTAAATATTTAATTGAGATCAGAAGACATCAACTTTTTTCATACTTATTTCAGGAGTCATTTAAAGGGAAATACCGGATTTTTAATTAGATGATTGTTTGGTTAGATTTCCCTTAAAGGTTCTTTTCTTCAAGCCAGGGAAATCAGCTGGTTATCTTCTGATGTAATCACAACAGCAGGAGAGAGACACCTACAATTTATTTTAGCTTAAAGGGCTAAAAGGGAAAGGCACTCCAGGCTACTCTTTTCTACATTAGTGCAAGCACCACCTCAACACATTGAACACAAACAGCTTACAGCTATCAGGCACAATTTCATAAGATATTTCATAGCTCCTATTCAAGTGCAGCTAATAACGCCTATTCAACTAGGAGCAGAGTAACAGGAGTTACTAGTTATTTTGGTAACAAGAGTAGCAAGAGATGTGCACAAAGGAATCCCTATCTACCGTGAATCAGTGACCAAAAGTTATTTTCATTTTCCATGACTTGCCCAATGTCCATTTTTCAATCATTTGTGCTGCTGTTATCTCAAGAAAGGCAATGCATGCCAGCTGTGGTGGTGGAGATGCATAAGTCACTCGGAGCAGAATATTACTCTGTAGCCATGGAAGAGACTGACTGTAAAAATGCCTGTGTACAATCACTTATTATTTAGCCTCCTCAGGGGTAATTCGCAGGGAAATCAGAGTCAGAAGTTTTCAGCATGGTCCCCTGCCTTTGAACCTCTCCATCAGAGTCCTGCTACACTTGGTATTAGAGCTCATAGCAAAGCAGGAGGCATTCGTTCTCTGCCACAAGGTTCTTCTGCTTCTTACTAGCTGGATTTCTTTCCATTTCTGATCCTAAATTTTGTGAGGGGAACAGAGCAGGTTCACAGAGGATAGTAAATGCTAGATTTTAGGGGGTTATTTACAGACATCTCTCAATTATTTATGGACATCTTATCTAGGCTGCAGCTTAACTGGGCCACAGAGACATCAAAGCAGTGCTGTGCTGGGCCAGGTCAGGCCTTGCCTGGTTTATTAGCTCAGACAGAGCCCAGCATGAGCATAGCTGTGCGGCTGCCAGGCCAGAGCAGCACCAAGAGGCATTTAGCTGCTCTGGCGTGGCACAGAGCCTGCACTAATAAACTTGTTGGATCCGAGCTGGCAGCGTGCAGGGCCAGCTCCAGGTCTCGCACCACGTTCCTGTTCCTGGGAGTGCTTAACCTGTTAAATCAGATTGGAGAAGGGCTCCTTTGCCATAAGCCTGCATGAAATAACTCTTATTAAACAATGCTTTATTATGCTATGAAGAGCACGATGCAGCAGAGAATCTAACATCAAAGGCCCACAGTTATTTTAGCAAAATAGTTGACAAACTATTAAGTTCTGCTGCTGTAAAGTCACCAAGGTAAAACCATGAGCTTTCCTTTCACACCTGGGAATGAGCTTCTTATCACAAACTAGGATCAGCTTCTAGGAACGTGCCAAATCCATCCACCAAGAGTCCCACTTTCAACAATTCCCTTTTTACAGCTTTGCAGTAAAATAGCGTTTGAGTCTACTGATGGTAATCAGCTTCTCCTTTACAAATTCCTTTTATTTTGTTCAGAATCATTAAAGCTCATGTGTTAGTTATCTAAGGCGTCTTATTACAGCTTTACTTTTATCTGATTCCAGATACTGGTCAGTGATACATTCATGTACTTTTAATCAAAGGTTTATTTAAACCAAGCCATGTAAAGAGAGACCAAAATATGTTTTTAAAAGGTTTGACAATTTAATATGAGCTAGTTTGAATAGTTTTCTAATGTAACAACTATCATTGTCGAATGCTTCATATAATCAATTTTGAGAAAGAACTGCTCGAAGAAGTTCTTAAGGAGTGTAACTTACTAGATTAGAAAAAGAAAATGAAAAACACACCACAAAGAACTATTTTATCATCATAAGAAATACAACTGGTACTTTAATTAATTTCCTTCAGAGCCATTTAGATGTTAATTCTCCTTTTTCATCTGGGGGGAAGAGGGAAGTACAAAAACCCATTATCTAATGACACAGAAGAGCAAATAGTCTGGATATGACTATGCAGAAAAAAATAAAAAGATTTTTAATAAAACTTGTATTACTTTAGGAACAATGGATGGAAACACCTCTCAGAAGTGTTTTATAATTATAAATATCAACAATAAACATTTCAAAATTGAAGTGCTAACAAGAACGTACCGATTACTGAGCATGGATGTATCTAGCTATGCTACTACAAAGGTAGCCACAAGCTTAAGATGAAAATGGAAGAAGCACTGGAGCATAGAGCAGAGGAGAAAAGAAACAAGTAATTCTTGTGAAAAGCTACTATGAAGTGGCAATTTAGTCAAGGTGACAGAACAGGTTGTAACAGATTTGCGCAAACACCTGAAAAGAAGGAGTTAAGCATAGCTTTGCATGATACAAATATATACTTACTAATTTGTGGTGCTGGGAGGATTCGTGCAGCTCGAACGGGACCATGACGCATAGAAAAGAGCTCCTGAGCTTCACCACTAATCTGCAAAACATATGGATTATGAACAGACAACAAAATAATAATAGCAGCATATAATAATATAACTCCTAGAAAAAAGTCCTGTTCCATAGCCAAACACACAAAAGACTGAGAAAAGACAACTTCTGCTTAGAAGATGATGCACAATAGCAGGGAATAATAAACTGGTTCCCCCACTAAGAATTGCTTAGCCATAAAAAAGATGCAATTTTATTATGACAGTTGCTGTTTTGCACAGCAGGTGAAACTCTTTACAAGGTAAGCACTGAATGGAACAGATAATACACCGAAAAGAGCGGGATTCTCAGTGTTACAGTAGAAGTTTAGGCACAAGCATGGCTTAAACTTTCAGGAGTGAGGTGCTCTACTACTATTAATGACTTCACACCTTTTAGAAGCAAGCCTTGCAGCTGACTGCTGATTAAAATCTAATAAATATTCAAAGAACCTGGGACACACACTTGTACTATAGAGGCTAAGCCTAGAGAAAAATGCTGACCAACCAGTAATTAAGAGCAGCAACCACTGGCTCTGAAAAGAAAACAGAGACTGATATATTAGTACACTCCATATTATCCAGGTGTGAGTTATGTTCCAATATAGGAGGGGTGGGTCAAGATAATTAAGGCTGTCAATAGTGGAAATCTTGAAAAGATTAAATGAGAAGCATTTAGGAAGAATTTCCAGACTTCCTGTAAATGTTCAGTCAGAAGGCATTTTCCTAACTGCCTGGTAATGGATCTGATATGGAATGTCAAGCTTCAGGAAAGCAGCAAACATTATGTTGGCTATTTGGAAGTGGGCTTCAACTTAAAACAGATGTAACGAGGCTAAAAATGTAATCAAGGTGTTGGCATAAAGATTACAGTATCAGAAATGAACACAATTTGAAACAAGGCTCTTATGAATCCATACGTCAAACATCTAAGTTGACTTTCTGAAATGTCATTTTATAGTTGTTCCCAATTTCTTTCTCCACTTCCACCCACAGACTTGAAAATTTAAAGTACCACTGCTGTTGGGCAGGTCAGGAGTACGGTACTTCAGGCTCTTAGCTTACCTCCAGTCTGAGCTCGGAGCCTCATTATTTACTACCGCTGCTGTAGAAAATGCAGGCAGAATACAACTTAGCCCATTAAAGCACAAGTTTTTAACAAGAATATTTTAGAAACGCTATTTACTACAGGGCTAGTCCATCATTCTGTTAACAGTCAGCAAACACAGGATGTTGCCAACGGTTGCTTTTACTTATTGAGCCTAGAATAAAATTCAAGCTACCTGAAGATTTGTGGCAACACCATTCTTACTCCCTTTCCTAACTTGGGCAGACAGCTCACAGCCCCGCAGTGGCATTTATCAGCGTTAATGCCAATGCTGCTATCAGAATTATTCCTAACACAAAAGCCTAAAACTCTAATCAAGAGGCAACCTGATCCTTTACTCTACGCTGTTCTTGTTTTACTAGGCAGGCGTGCCAGGCATCACAGCTTCTACTCTTCCACCTAGTAGCCCTTTCCAAATATCACAGTATTGTAGGATTCCAGCTTCTGTAAAACGAGCTTAACTCCTCCTCCGGGACAGCAATGGGCCTCTGCTCCAAAGAACTTAGTGACCACGTTTATACCAGACTCAAAATGATGACCAGAAACTCACTTGGAGGAGGTTTGCTGATTATTATTAGTAGGTCAGGACTTTGGGGTAGTTTGGGAGAAAAAAAGTAAAAGGCACCTAGATAAAAATACCTACATTCAAAGATGACAGTTTGGACAAAAGTAGAGTATGGTTAAAGAGAAAGTGATGAGTGACAGGAGAAATTAGAGAGATTTAAAAAGATGAAAACAGATTTATTCAGTAGTAGGTTTTCTGTACATGGGAACACAGCAACTCTATAAAAAGAGGAAGGAAGAAATGGAGAAAAGGGAAAATAAGGCTTTGAAACTTGTTATTGGCAATTAAAGATTTTTTCCCCCTAAAATCATGAAAATACTGTTTCACATATGTTTATGCACATCAATGGCTATGAATGAAAACAAAAGGAAAGAGAACTAGCATAACAAAAGTATGGAAGAAGTGATTCACAAAATAATCCAATTCAGCCACCTCCTCCTACTTTTTGAGCACGCCAACACATAGGCTCTAACTCCAATCTAATTCAAATAAGTAAGAGTCCCAACAGTAAAATATACTAAGAAGGCCAAACCTACTGACTGAGTTTCTGCTCCTAAAAATACTACACTTCAGAAAGCATATTTATTCAGCTTGGGATGCCAAGACCTGGTGATGCCAAGATCTCAGCTTAGAGCTGAGATTTTCAAAGAAAGACCCAAAGATTTCCAAAGACAAATTAAGTTTATTTGTACTTTAGCACCTAACACGAATCCTAGCCCAACGCTTTTCATTGATATAATGCTTTCATGTTTTACTAATTAATCCTCATCCCTTGAAAAGTAACTATTTCACCACCGGGGGGAAGCCACAGCAAAAGAAAGGTTAAATGGATTAATGAAGGCCATAAGGTCAGACAGTGACAAAGCCAAGATTAAAAGTGGGTAGCTCTCCACTTTGTTTCAAGATGTTACGTGTCCTTTTCCCTCTTAGTTTGAAGAGGATTTTCTTTTCTCTAGGAAACTGCAAACTGCATAGAGCTAAAAAGAAATAAAGGTGGGGGGGAAAAAGCAAATAATTGTACAGAAATTTGTCCATTTGTACAGCTCACTTAGTAGATTACATGTTGCAGATTTTAAGACATGTGCTCGCTATTGATTTTGTAATGGAAATACAAGATGCCACCTAACCTAATTAACCACTGAAGTCTCATTTTTAAAGAAAAAAACAATTTCAGTAAAAAGCAAAACCAAAAAAAGTTAAGGAAAAAGAAAGCCTGAAACAACAGCACTAACTACACGTATCAGACTTCAACGCCAATACCCATGAGCACATCACAGGTCAACACAATCATGATTTTCTGGAATCATCCATCCTTAACTGCTCTACAGAAAAAGGAAATAGTAGAAGGCACAAAATTTTGTGCCATGTCAAAAATCAGTAAGATCCTGGTTGCTTCCTTGGTTTCTGCAACATTGAAATAGGCATCAGGGATTCAGAATTCAGGAGCTCCCTTTACTTAGAATTAACTTTTTAAAGTCTTACCACGAGCTGAAACTTCTGTTATTTGCGGTCTTCTAAAATCCAGAATTAAGTATCCTTAATGCTAACACCCTTCCTCCAGCTATACAAAACACAAGCGCTCCCAAGGGCACCGTCCTCAGGGCAGGCTATAGTCTGAGCCTCCTGCCAGCTCAGGCCTTACCTGGTTCCTAAGATGGCCAAAGAGAGACAATCTTTTCTGCAAATGAGACGCTTATTCTGCTGGAATCGAAGATGGACAACTGAAGCTGAAAATAATGACATTTACCGGAAGCCAAAGCCCAGAACTAACTGGCCAACTTGACTAGTGCCAGCTTGGGCGAGACGCAGCCTGGCGAGGATACGGGGAAAGGCTCCACATCCCATTACCAGTCCCTTGAGCTGCCCTGTCTCGTAAGCAGAGACAAAATATAAATAGCCTTCACAAACCGAAAACAGAGCTTTAAATTCTTCAAAAAGCACCTGCGAACAAACGAGGCTGTGGCTGCCATTTTGGATTGGATCCAGCTAAGTAGCAAGTCCCTGTGGCAGCTTTCAAAGCTCTTAAAAGTTTCTCTTTCCCATTCCACGAGCCAAGAAAATTTCCAAACAGGTTTCAAGAATTGGATATTAAGCTGTAAAAGCAGCTTCAGGTACTCACTGGGCGAGGGAGCGAATGCGAGGTGACGGCTCCAAGCTGGCCCGGCGGCGCGGACCGGACCTCCGCGGCGCGGGGCAGCGCCGGGGCCTCGTCACCGGGATGGGCACGGAGAGGAAGATCGTGCTCCTCTGCCTCGCCCTTGGGCTGCTGTTTAAGCGAGACACACCAGAAAGCTGGAGCGCCATTTAATTTTTGATGACAGAGCTTTATTGTTTGGAGAGTGCCAGTTTACACCCATGAAAAATACAGAACAAAGGAAGTTTTGTTCATGCGGAGGATAACTAATAGTTTCCAACCATAGAAAATGGTTTTCACATGGTGGGAAGAAAAATATAAAGTCAAATGTGCAGCAAACTGCAAAGTCTTCCAATATAGTACTTAACTACAGTGCCACTGCGTGAATGCAAACTCTCGCTATATTTAAAAAAAATTGCTATACTTAAAACAACTGTCACAAAGCACAGTGATGATTAGATAAGGGATGTTTTCAATTCTGAATATATATTTTAAATATGGCAACAGGCTAACAGGCTTCCCTGAGGAATCAAAACACCAGATACCACCACAAAATACTGTTTGAGACAGCCCATGGGTTAAAGGCTGCCAGCAGCCACCTCACTGCTGCAAGAGAGAGAAGGGCTCTTGGGCCAGAGGACAATTCCCAAGACTTCACATTAAAAATTCAAGTAGTTTTTCCATTGAAAAAAATCCCTCCCTAATTATCTAGACATGGTAAGAATTTAAGTTCTCAAAGAGTGTTAGAAAAGTCTGCTGTGGAGGCTAAAAATTATGACAACACAAATTGAATTAAACAAACAAAACACAGTGATAGCTTAGTAATGTAAGTAATGTTTTTCTTAATTTCTTAATTTCTTCATTTTACTTGCTAGTATGGCCTTGAAGATTTTTCATATTCAGTCCACAAGCTACCTATAAAATCCGAGGATATTTCTGCATTCACTTTAACCATTACTACACAAAACAAAAATGAAGTGGGCTATACTGAAGCAGCACAAACACCCCTCAAGGTTCTGCACTTTGGCTTTATCCTCATGTGAGGGGAGCTACACACCGTTCCTTCAGACTCTCCTGCTACCTCTTACTAGAGCTTGCCAAACATTCTGGGTGTTTTTTCTTCTGCAGTTGCTACAGGACATAGTATAAGCTAGGCACTTTCAATAGATTTGCACAGTCACTTGATGAGCGTGAAAATGCTAGAATTTCTTGCACACCTTCAGTCTCTGCGGTAGCTATAAAAGAACCTATAAAAGACTCCAGCAAAAAAAAGGCTTTCAACAAACAGCAGTGGAGGCAAAAATGGACCTGGCATGCCTGACCTGCTATTACACATCCATCTACACGTCCACACACCATCTGCTGCGCAAACACAGTTCTACCAAGTTAAAAATCACAGTGTTATTGACACCAGGATTTAAATAACTTCAAGTTCTGATAGAGGAATAACAGCAGGGTGGGATGCCACCCTTGTGCAACTATTCCATCCCATTCCAGAGGTCTCTACCACAAATCACCTACCATACAGGCTGGCGTATCCCATCCATCTGCGGCAGCACCAAACCACAGCCTTTACAGATTCTTTTATTAAATATACAGCTGAGTCTGCTAAGAGTTCCCTCTGCTAGTTCCTGCTTGACTAAATGTAAGCTTGATAGCTCTTTTTTTAATTGAAGCATGAACAATTAATATAATTCCTAATTCTGAACCTTCCAGGACACAAGCAAAAAAAGCCACAAAACCAGCCAACATGCATTTCTGCGAACACGGACATCTAGAACAGATACTTGGAAACCACATCAGGCAGAAACCGTCTCCAACTGTGTTTGAAACATGAGCCTAGGAGCAAGGGAAAACAAATTCCAAACAAAACATAAAACTACATTGCACAATTATCAAACAGGAACTTTTAGTTCATCCTTTCGGATATTCCCAGATTTCTCCCCACTTAGTGGGACACATTTTAAGAACACTTTTAACCTTCCCACCCCCGTTTCAAAACACAGATCAAAGCCGGGCCCTTTGGATGGACACCTTCCGCTTCTTATGCAATACAGATTTAGACACTGCACTTCAAACCCCAGCCGTTACTTCAGCACCCAGCAGTCCAAACATCATTTCAGCCCTTTGAAGCAGCTCTAATGGTATCTTCCATTTGCAAGTAACACTTCTCTAGTCAAAGATCTTACTCCAAGGAGATGTTAATGTGAAAGCACTCAGCCTGCAACGAGACACACACTCCTGGAGGCAGACTGCAAAGGTGTTTAGAAGTCAATGTAACACCATTACGGAGAGTGTCAGCTTAGAAGCTGTCATAAACACTTCATAATCACTCAGACACAAACTGGGCTGCCTGCAACACATTATTTTATTAAGTGCTGAATAGAGGTTCAATTGTACGAATAAAAAACACAATGCTGCAGATAATACCCTTACTGAGTAGATTTTCACATAAATATCATATTGTTGCTTTTTCCATGTTGAACGTTTTCAAAATTAGAGAGCCGTTTTATTAATAATTGGAGTAATGTTGCACAATTCCAACCTAAACTCTCAACAAGATCAAGCAGGACCGAGGTTTGTATAATATTAAAGAATAAAAAAATAAGTTCCCAAATAAATTCTAAAAATAAAGCAACAAACTCACCAGGTTTTAGGTTACTCTGAGGAAGTAAGCAAAAAAAAAAAAAAAAAAAAAAAAAGATACAGAAACAAAAAGGTGGAAAAAAAACCACAAAAGTTGATGTTGTCTCCTAATTTGTTAGATATAGGGATCTTGCCCTGGAAAAATACTTTGAAGAAAAAGACTATCAATCTGAAATTTTATCTGAGACGGTGTTACCAAGAGAGGAATCCTTCCAACAATGAAATTTTGTTAACATACACAAATTGCATTATTGCATAGTGTGAAGCTACGCCTTCTTGGATGTGGTCATGGATTTCACAGGATATATGAAAGAGGAGCTGACAGAGGGATGCAATAGCTCTGCCGCTGGCATTCTCAAGATGGATGATGCAACAGTTGGCATTTCCTTCCTTCTTACTGGGCATTTTTCCACATCAAAAATACCTTCACGGGACTGAACTAGATGAAGAGAAATGGTCTGGTTTCATTTTTCTTATTTTTACTAAAATATTAAAATACTGTGAAAAAACTAGATATTATGAATTATTGCTATCCCTGGGGGGCGGGAATCTGGCTGTCTTACCATGCCAAAAGGAATACATAAAACAAACAAACAAACCACAAACACACAAAAAAGCAAACTAACAAAAAATACACTCCACACATTTACTCTACCTAACACAGAGGAAAGCTATTTATTCCTCATCTGTTGAGTAAGCTCCATCACATTATTTCATTTTACTGCAGCGCATGGGGTAAAAACTTAAGTAGAGTTAATGCAGTACAATTTACACTGAGGCAATCTGTTCCTGTACCAAAGAGCTAAAATATTCTTCTTTCATTCTTGTTTTCCTTATGTACAAGATCCATTCTCACCACAAATTTCTCAAAGGCAGTGGTACAGACAGCTCTTACCCAGGCACACTTACCTTCAGACAGAGGCAGGAAGCCCAGAACTCACACCCAATCGCAGAGCCAAGACCTGTTAGACCCACACACAGATATACCTGTCTGCTAGCTCAAGCCACAAACGTTTTATCACGGAGAGGGCCAGGACAAATGCCATGTCAACACAAAGCACAACACAAAGCACCTCCATACACAGTTAAAAAAAAACCCTCACCTTTTCAATTGGACAAAAGCAAACATTTCAACAGAGTAAGTGTTTTTTGGGGCATTTTGTTTTTTGTTTTGTAAAAATGCTTTAGCTTAAGTCTGTGTGACTACTACTAGTATCTTAACTAACTGATCAGTTTGTGCTGTAACTCCTGGTATGGCTGCAGATACATTTCCTCTCTTAGCTCAATATCTTAGTGACACCTAATGTTTGTTTTCTGTAATACACTTTGAAGAACAAAGCGGAGTATTTCAAAGTTAATAAAGTCTTCTATAGGAATATAAAACTTAACAGTTTTCAAAATCGTGTACAAAACTAATGTGATACTGTAAAATCTTTCTTCATATTCAGATTCATTTCAACATAAGGATGTTAAATATACATACATACGTTTTGTGCTATTAAAACAGCACAAAACTCGACAGTTTATTTTCCCTCATCTTCAGCTAACAGTACGTACATGAATCGTTCTCCAACACCCTAGTGAGACTCAATAGACAACGCCTAGCAAAGTTCTCAAGATGGTGTGCAAAATGAGAAAGTTTTCCATTATACTTTCTAAGCTACCATTAGCTGCACAGGGCATATGTTTACATAGAAATATTTATTGTTCTATTGATAGGATATGTATTTAGAAATACACATTTTCTAAAAAGCCAAAGTATTTTATGAACAGAAAAAAAAAATCCATCCTCACTATTATTTTGAAGGACAAAGTGTTATGAGCACTATTTTTTTTAAGTTAAGAATTTTATGACCTACTGTATTAAACTTTATTCTGTAGTTCAAGAAATTTGGGGAAATTCCCCAAATCAAATCCATGTGCTCATAAAACATTCTGAAACACAAAATGCAGGGTGTCTATGACAGCATAAAATCAAATCCATATGCACACACAGACTTTAATAAAATTAAAATTGCAAATCATGTACATGACAAACACTGTGATTGTAAAATACTATTAATACTGTCATACTTACATTTCTAGGGTAAGAAGATTCTTTTCATGTTTTTCTACTCTTATGCCTTTCTGAGCTTAAAAAAAAAAAAGATTTCTTCTTTTTGTGATTCTAGCTGTTTTATAACGACTCATGCTGCTCCCAGTTAGATTCTGAGCATTTACCTGATAGAAATCACTTGCAGAAGTACATGAATCACCTGAAAGTACGTGAACTCAAGTGTATGACCTATGCTCAACAGAGACCTTGCGATAAGCATTGTACATACATGGATACGGATGATGAACATTAGTTCCTTCTATTTTAATATTAAATGATACAGCAGCAACCGTATAACGAGCCAAAACCAGCATTCAGGAACGTGTTTTGCCTACAAGCTATCTCTGTACTTACCGGTATGCTCCAGACCTGCATTCCATCACTGTATCCAATCATGAGCAGTAACGGTGGCTCATTCCCAGTGCTGTGAATTTCATGAAACTCCATATTCCTTGTTGTATCTACATTGGGTTTAAATGTCAAAAACACAGATTAACAGCTTAGGAACACTTATAGTTACGGTCAGTTAAACTAGAAAATGTTTTCTCAATTCATATTTCTGTTATAATTAAAGGTAAAATTCAGTGGTTTAAGTTTTTCTACTGGAAACAGTAAAATGTACTTCTTTTAGGCCCACAGAGTCTCACAGAGAGTCTAGAAAATGGTAAATGGAGGAATGTGTTCTTCATTACATTGTGGGCTATCACGAAATATCCAAGCAACTTCTGTAGTCTTAACTGCTTGTAGTGATTAATAAAACATGGCAAACTTTCCAAATAGAGGAAAAAATGACAAAAGGACCAACAAAATAACTGCTAACGAATACTATAATTATAAACACAGTATGATCAAATGGGATTTGCCTTTCCCTCTCTCTTCCCCCTCCCTAAGTCATAGTTAATCTTCGGAGGAAGTTGCCCATTTGTTAGGTATTGAAGAAAAGACCAGTTATGTCCCAAGAGCTTAATAAGAGAGAGAAAACAAAGCCATACCATTTAAATCTGCATTTTCAAATCTGACCCAAATGATTTTTTCCTTTTCTTCTGCTGGTGGGGTACCACTGTAGGCCTGCATAAAAAGCAGAAGGGTTGAAAGAAGAAAGTTTAATGCCTATTCTTTCTATCCTCTATAGAATACACAATTGAACACAGGTTTGGATGGCGGGGGGAAGAAGGATGATGCATCTTCCTGTCATGTCTCAGTTTGTTTCAAAAATAGATGTTTCCATGACTAACAGGCATCATAATAAATAAAATTCAGCAAGTGTAACATCACTTATTAAGTAAAAGTGACAAGACATAAACCAACAGGTATGCTCAAACAGGTTAGAAATGTCACATGGTTTACACCAATCTAGTGAAGGTAAAATGCAGCAGCTTCCACAGTCTGGAACTTTACCAGCTACCTACTACCTTAAGAGCAAGAGGCTCTTAAGGCATGTTTACTTTCTTTTTTTTTTCCCCCTTTTAAATTTAGTTTAAGGCTGTGTAAGCGAAACTGGTGGGAGAGAAAAAAAAAAAAAAAAAAAAAAAAAAAAAAAAAAAGAGGCCTTTACTACATCGTGTATTTTACTGCTGTGCCAATTTGTGGCATTTTAAGAGAGCAAACTAACTCAATCAGAACAGATTCATTCTTCAGCTGTGTGTTCTACAGATTATCATCAGAAGCCAAAATACTGAAAGAAACTGCAAAGTAGGCCCAGAGTATTTCCAAAAATGCATTTCACAAATTAATAATTTAGATGGGAAAACCTTTTATTAACATCATTATGAATGTTTTAGTTAACTAAGATTTTTTTTTCCACATAAGAAACAAAAGTTCCCTGAAGCCACAGGCAATTGACTGCAATGAGAGTAGCAGACTCCTGCTTTATGAGACTCAGGGATGCTGAACACCAATGAGTGAGCAGAGTTCAGTCCTATTTCATCCCACTCAGTCCTTGTCCGTTTGACACACACTTCAACCGTTTTGCATGTGGCTGAAACTTTTGTTAAAAAAAAAAAAATTAAGAAAGATGTACACATACCTGTGGCACAACATCTTGAAGAAACGTAACAACACTTTCCATATAGGACTGTTCCCTTGAAAACAGAAAGAGTGTTTTTAGTTAACCCTCAAGTTCATAAAGACAGAGGAATATGTTCAGTTACTTATATCATCCCACAAAAAATGCCTGACACTTAATATAACCAAAAATACTAAAGAGTTTGCAATGCAGTTACTTAATATACTGCCAAAGACACTGTGATAACTTGTATATTGCCCAAAAGACTGTAAAGAGTTGATAGCTATTTGTGATATAACTGCTCAGGAAAAAGTATATAGGGAAGCCTTCAACTCTCTCGAGTCTACAAGGGAGAAGCCACCTCTTTCACATCATTTTGGTTTACTAGAGGAGAGCTTTGGATATTATTTCTCAGTACTTTTCCCTCAACTTAATTTAAATATTGTACCTTGAAGAAGAAAGGCTGAAACATCAGCTCTCCTTATGTTGCAAGTAAATTTTAAGACCTATATGTCATGAGGAAGCTGAACAAGATGAAACACTATTTTTTTTCCTCCAGCAGTTCTATGGTAGGAAGGGGAAGGATGAGCAAGGTGCTAAGAAGAGCCAGGAGGTATTTTCAGTTAAGTAGTTATAGCCCAGAAAAATTATTCTTCCTTCAAAGTTCCTTAAGAGCCATAGTTTAGAGTAGTACATAGTGGAAGATACATTTGCTCTGGTAGTTTTAAACTGATGCTTTTATTAGCTTTTCTTCATACGAGCAGCAAGTCTCTTGTGTAACCGCTGAGCGGCATAATAACGTGGGCCGATTGCATTAGACTGACAGTGCTGTTGTAACAACAAAAAGTTTGTGCTCTCTGCAATGAGTAATGCTGAAACATGCTGGCAACAAGCACTACATTCATAAAGTTAAGCTTTTTTTAATCATTTCAGACTTTATTTAGCTAACAGAGCTGGCAGCCTTCAGATTAATTTTTATTTTGGTAGGCATTCTTCCCACACTAATGGAAGACTAAGAGCAACAAGGATGGATTGTACCAGTAGAACGAGGAAATCTAGATTCCTGATGTCCAAAGGCACAGAGCTTTTCCTCATGCTGCAACACCTGACCATCCTACTCTCTAAAAACAAAGTCTACGACCATAAGTCATAAAACTTGGGAAAGCTTATTCCAATTCATGAATAGCAAAGACAGGTTTTGGTCAGCAATCCAAGGATTACTGAATCAAGTTTGTCATACTTCTTAAAGCAGAGGTTTTATAAATACAAGCTGTGGTTTCTAGTGCCAACTCTTTGATATATGTAGGTCACCAAAACTGTCTTTGTACACCTTCAAAGCTTTGTGCTACATAGCAAAGAGATTTGTCCATCTTACAGGCTGAGTATAGAGTGCAATGTCCGAATTTCTCATCCGAATGTCCGCCAGCAAGAATAACTCCCTCATTTTTCAGTTTATAAAACAAGTACTTTTTTTTTCAATACATCTTGATTTGTAAAGAAAGCAGACATTTGGAAAGTGTTTTATTCAGTGTACTCCAAGTCTTTCTAAAGCTGAAAAACTTCCACAAGGATTCCTTTAAAGCACTTAAAAACATGTACAAAAATGTGGCAAAAGCCTTCTAACACTAGGGGAAGAAAGAATAGTAGGAGGAAGAGGTTGAAAGTGACTCTTCATATTTAAATATCCTGTTATCTGTTGCACTATCAGTACCTCTGAAAGCAAACTAAGAGTCACTGAAACAAATACTACAAGTCAACAGGGCAATTTTACAGCAACAATTCAGTCGCATAAATGTCCCCAGGAAAGGGAAAAAAAGTCATAAAGGTAGTTTAGAGGACAAAGATAAGAAATGTATCTTCTAAACTGTATTTCCTAGCTTTTTTTGCCAAAGAATACATTCATATGAACACAGTGAAAATTAGGATGCCTGCGCAAGGAAGGATGGTGTAATTTTCTATGTCTGTTCTCTTTAGAAAAATAAATAAATAAAATTTATAATTCCACTTACAGAAATGTTTTAATGACAGGTTTATATCTTCTAATGTATCCATTCCATTCCTGTTTCAGTATTTTACATGGCATAGCCAGAAAGCAACGTGCTACATATTAGCTACTGCAAAGTGAGCTACATATTAGCTACTGCTTACCTACAGCTAGCACAGCATTCAGGCAACAAAGTTACATACAGAAACAAGAAAACATTGAAAGACAAAGTATTCAGTTTTGAAGTGGGCAATTTTGAAGGCTGGTCCAAGTTCCTGGTCTATTAGGCTTAAAAGGATCCCATTCAGGGAAACAACTTGACCTGCCTAGTCCTAGGAGACAGGAACAAAACATCTGTTTACTTTCTTTTATTGGAGTGTTCTCCACGCAGCAGAACTTACTGTCAGCACAACTCTTCATAGTCAGCTCTGAAAGACAATTTGTGCCAGGCTCTTCTCGTACAAAAACATGCAAAACACTTCAATTAATGACCTTTTTTTTTTTTTTTTTTTTAAATGGGCTTACGTGACAGCTTGTGGGCGAACGACCACCCCTCCGGTGCATCTGCTCGGTCGGCGGGGAGATTCTGTGGCCATCGTTTCTTGTCAGGTACCTAGAAGCAACAAGTTTCTTTTAAATGATAGTTTGTATAGGAGTTATTTACATTAGTTCCTGCTGTATTCTTTAAGATGATGAAAATCTCTTCAAGGAGGAAACTTAAGTTATACAAAAGTGCAAGGTACTGTGTCCCTTTCACAGTACTCCTCAATATGCGATTAAAGAAAAGTTTCAGCTTCAGAGTTATTGTCAGTATTATTTATTAATGAGCTGTTGTCTTAAAAAGCAACGTATACAAGAACTGTGCACAATCACAGCTGCAATACGTTGTATTCCTGAAAATCATGTAATTGATTAACTTAAAACTAGCAAAGATCAGATAGAAGCTAGCAAAAAAATGGGATGGAACACATTCTGGTTTTCTATTCTTTTGGGGATTTATTTCAACACTTCTGGTCTTTCAGGCGAGAATTCAGAACACCTTCCATGAGAGCCAAAACCCACCGAATTCCCCAGTTTATCCATTCCCTTTCCCCTATCACACTCAACTAAGGGCTAGCATGTGATAGAGCAAAACGCCAAGGCGGTACCAGCTCTCCCGAGCAGTGTGTGATTTGCACAGGGCGAAAGCCTTCTAATAAGTAGATAATGAAGAAGGAAAGGCCGGACACATCGCCACATAGGGAGTAACACCGAATCAAGCAGAGTTTGGTACAGGTGCTGAGCAGCCCCAAGGGAGAAGGGAGGGAGGGAGGAGAGGGGAGCTCTCATCACCCACCTGGGCTCGTTCAGCGCCAAGCGCGGGCACCTGCGGAGCGGGACGGGGCCCGCAGGAGGCAGCGCCGGCCCCGGGGATGGAGCAACGCGCCGGGGGAGGCTGCCCCCTGCGCGGCCGCTCCGCGGGGCGCCGGCCGGC
>JAWLRI010000674.1:1785080-1810778 GCA_034781795.1 Crypturellus tataupa
CTCCCCCGCCCCGCGCGCTGTGTTTACATCGCGGTCTCGCGAGAGCGGCCGCCGCGCGTGGGCGCCGCGCCCACCCCTCACGCCGGGGCGGTTTACCTTGCGCGGCGCCGGACGCGGCGGGGACGGAGCCGGGTGTCGCCGTCCTCGTCCCTCCGGGCACCTCCACGTCCCCGTCGGGTCCCCCTCCGCGCCGGCACTAAGGGAAGCCGAGGGACACGTAGGTGGACACGGCGCGAACGCAGCCTTAGAATCGCCCACGAGCTTCCCTGAGGGGAGATCTTGTGTTTTATTGATTTTCCTGTGAGGAAATGACACCCGCTCGGGCAGCTGGATAAACCTGGAAACAAGGAGGAAGAGCAGGAGAAAAAGGCACAGGTAGATGAGCGCGTCTGAGCCTTATGGAAAAATAACTACAATTTTCCTTGCGTAGAGCCAAAAAGGAGCGCAAAGCCGGCAGCCTACACCGAGCACCTTTTTTTTCCCCTTTTATCTTGTGTTTACATTATAAAGAGAAATAAATAAAACCATTTACATGGTTTACGTTATATACATAAGCATAAGGAGGTAAGTCATTTTAAAAAGCTGGATGTCACGGTGTAAAATTGCAATAAAAATGGACAGAATGGCCCTGGTTTGTTGCAAAGGTTGCTACTAGATAAGCTGTTATCTCCATGGCTGCTTTTTCTTTCCCCTCATACACGATGCTAATTTCAACTTTACCATTTAGCATAGTTGGCCTCCCCTGTACACAGAAATAAATTCTTGACGGCTCCAATCTGGGCAGAACGCTGCTTTCATCTTGCAAGATAGCGCCGCGTTCCCGGGATGAAAGAGAATTATGCATTTTCAGAACGGCTGCGATTCCCTTCGGGATTCCTGTAACCATGGTAACACCTAGAGATAGCAGCCTAATTTCAACTCGAGTTTTATTGTTCTAGCAGGGAAGGATTAGTTTCTAAAATACCACCCCAGGCCTTGCGATAAAAACCCTTGTTTTTAATGAGAGTAAAAGCCCAAATAAAGGTAGGGTGTATGTATTGCTGCAGTTTGTCTAACAAACCCGTTTAATGTGAATTCCGAGATTGGCGCTGTAGCAAAACCGGGTGGGATGCCCTGTTTTATAAAACATACAGCCAGTGAAGGACAAAAAATAAGTGCGAACATCCTTAACAGAACCTAAACTCAAGGCAGCAGGGGGAGAAAAAAAAAGGAATCCCCATTAAGTTTTCATTTGTTTTATTTAGGTGAACATACACATGGTCCACATACTCGATGAAAACTGTCATAAAATAATTTAAGAACTTAGAAAGATATTAGCAGCACCATCAGTTATTAGAATAGCAGAAAAATCGTGCCTCTGAAAGGCATACATTTATGCCTGGCTAAAAAAATCCATCATTTATAACATGGGGATGGGAATGGTTTTATAGGATGCTTTTAGGAGTTGGATTTTTAAAACACACACCTCTTTTTGCTAAATACTTTGACGATTAAGATTACAAAAAATACAACTAAATAAGATACTGCATAGTATTTTAATTAACAGAAAGAAATTGACATTGAGCTGTGTAAAGCAAGACTCAACATCTCAACTTCCACGTTACATTTCATTTCTGAGTAGAGAAATCTAAAATTTAAAAACAAAATATAGACCTAGTGTATTCTCTAAAAGACACGCTTTAGGTGGAACGTATAGTACTACGAAAATACATATCTTCCATTCTGTTTAATAATTTACTTTAGTTAAAAAGTTGTGAAATTCTCATCACAAGAAGCTTATACAAATTCATGACTTTAGTAAATTAACAAAAAAGTTCTTTCTTAAAACAAGGTTTAGCCCCGCTGTAACAATTATACAAGGAAGAAAAGAGACTACATTTATATGAAGGAATACAAATTTACACACATTATACAGTGACTTATACCCTACACATCTACAAAATTCACAGTTATAATACAAGCAAGTACAAGGCTGGGATAAAGCTGTTGGATACCAAAAAAAGTTTCTACTTTAAAAAAAGATAAAACGGGAAGAGTGTCAAACTTCTGCACCGACTTTGAATCAGACCGAAATGCGTCTCCTTACGTGAGCGCCCTTCAGCACACGCAGACGGCCTTGCGCGGAGGGTGGAAGAGCGAGGTGCTGAGCTTCTTCTGGCCGCGCAGGCTGCGCCGCATGGTCAGCTTGCTGGAGCTCTTGCGCTGCGGAGTGCTGGACATGCCCTCGGGCTGCACGCCGAGGCCGCGGCTCAGGCTGCGGCGGGGCTTCTTCGCGGCTGGGCCGGAGTTGGATTCTTCCAATGTCCTTTTAAAGTTCGCCGGGGGTGTCCTCTCTGCGTCTTGGGCTTTCGTCGGGCCGCTAGGAGACACCTTGAAGGCTTTTTGGTCCGTGCCTGAATTCGCCGAGTTGGAAGGGGAGAGACTAACTGACAAACCATTAGTGTAAGACTCGTGTAACCTCAAAGCCAAAGCCTTGCTGCTCTTCTCCTCCTGCGGGCCGGGATCCTTGGAGGCTGCTCCTGCTGGAGACCCGCTGCTTTTGGCAATCTCGCTCGGCAGCTCTGAATATTTTTCTGAGATCGTGTTACTATGGGTGAGGGAAGGAACAGACTCAGAAGCGTTCGGTCGTGGCCATGGATCATCCTCTAAAAGCTGAGAAAAAAAGAGAAAAAATATTTATGAATATAGTTATTAAATATAGTTATTACACCTCCAAGAGTCTCATAATTTGCAGACATACTTGCTCGTGGGGAGGACTGCTCAGACTTACTCAGCCTGTGTATCTTCCTTTTTGCTGGTATAGAAGGAGTTAGTGGCTCGAGAGATCAACATGCACCTGTTAATCTAGGAAGCCACCTAGAGAGCAATCTGATTTTCCCCAGGAGCATTTTTCAACATGCAGACGTTACTTCTTCCCTCAGACATTCTGTGACGTTGTTTGCCACTCTTTCCGAGGGCTTTAAGTGCCATTCGACAGCCAGGCACGATGAGGGCAAACAGCAGAAAAAGAGTCTTCTGACCTTTGCTATGTTTCAAGTTCTGGGTTACTGCATAACTAGATAATCAAGGACATGGACAGCTCTTCACGGAAGGTGTCCTAAGCACGTACAAAAACACAGGTTCATCGGACTAAGCTATTCTAAAAATAGAATTAGTTTGCAATTTCCAGGTAACCACAGCTGAGTAACATGTTTTATTGCCTAGTTTTATGCTTTACAACTTGGAAAGACAGCAATGCTATTCATCACAGTTATCTCTCTCTTCCCTCTAATGCAGTTATTTTGTACTTTGAAGAGGCTGCTTAGCATGATGCCCTAGGGACCAAGGACTTTCTAAATTCGAATCCTACCTTCAAGCATTCATCCCTTCTGTAGCCTTTGATAAGTGTTTTTGCCTCAATCTCAATTTTACCAACAGAAAAACGGGGACAACACTTCCTTTCACTATCCACGCGGGGATTGTGAAAATTAATATTTATGCAATGCCCTGCAGATAGGAATTACGACCTTATTAAAGATTTAATTGTGAAGAAATCCCTAGTTATTCATTCAGACCTTCAACAGTAAATTTCAAGGCCACATTATATATTGTCAATGGAAAGCAAAAGACACCCACTGCTTTACCCGGGAAACGAAGGTGCTGACAACTCACACGTGTGCAGCTGAAAGCGACCACGTCGACGTGGCATCCGAGATCTAGGACTACCTGCTTTTGAAATCCTAACCAGAGCAATTACAGTTCACCTTCACGAAGGGAGGTCTGTGAAGGCTCAACACTTTTGAAAAATTCAACACTAAGGCTTAATAAAATACACTCTGCAAGAGCAGCATCAGAATAATTGCCTTCTAGCTTCTCCATTTAGTTTTTCAGTCCCTTGACTCTACCCTGTTGCTCCCCGTGGTCACATAAAACCACCTGCATAATAAACTTGGCTCTGGGTAGCCACACGCAAGGGAGGACCTCTGTGCGGGGCATCTTAGGGTTGCTCCTCAGCCCTGCTCTGGCAGAGGCAACAGGAAAGCTGTATTACACACCGAGAGCTGCTCTCTGAGGTTAATCTGCTCAATTGCATTTTTGAAATAGTATCTCAAGCAGACACTTAACTTCTGTGTTTCATATTGTGCAAGGCCCTTGATACTGTGCTTTTTGCTGCCAAAAAATTCTTTTGCTCAGTATGAATAACAGAGACTGGCTTTGGGAAGCCAAATGGAGAAGCCAGAGGACAGACTGCAGGGGTAACAAGATTACACATCAACCTCCTTTCTGAGCAGTTCAATCAGTCAAACACTATTGCTGACCTCAGGAATACCTGAATTTCAAATTTCACATCTTGCTGGTAACACTTAACACATACTTTCGTTTACCTGAAGAATTCCAATGTGTTTTTCCCTGACCTGTCCTCTCTGGGCTATAATCATGCCGTGACAGTCTTCAGGAATACAGACTCATTGAGGAAACCATGTGTCATTTCTTTGCAGAAAGAAATGTGATGATTCATTTTGGTAAAATTTAACTGCCATTTGGCAAGAAGATTAATTACCTACCTAATTTAGACCATGTAATTTCCCTGTGGTTTTTATATACCATGACCTTGTTTACTAACTGTAGCAAGGACAGATGTTAGCAAAAAGTGATTTCCATAAACACAAACACTAAATGCTTTTTATGAAACTCATATTTATAAGCTCTACAACACTCAATCTACAAAAACCTCTCAGTGAAGGAGATACAGTTAATATTACACATCATGGACGGACTTGGGAAGTGCCTAATGGTGAAGTATTATACATGAACATGTATATGAATATATAAAAGCATATGCAAATATATGATATATGAAGGCTAATATATTGAACAATGTATTGTTATAATAGAATTGAAAAAGGACAATGCATTATAAATCCTCTAAAGGCAGCACTTCTCATCTCTCCTCTCATCATAGGCAGCAAGTCACAAATGGGAAGCTTACACAGGTGGAGGTTTCACTCCCTCGGAGGAAGGAGCCCTTGCTCATTTCTGAGTAAGGCTGTTTACATCACTAAGGAAAACTCTTCATTTAACTGAGGCTATTTAAGTCAAACCTTCAAAACAAAGCTGCTGTCTTCTAATAAGACTCCCATTTAATGACTGAAGCAAAGCACAAGAAACTGTTCACAGGACCATTTTCTTCGCAGGTGTCAGTTGTCTCAGTTTTTTGCTTTACATCACTTGAATTTTAAAGAAAACGTTGAGCCAACAATGCTCCTGCATGCACTGGATTTTACCCAGAAGGTCCCCATTAAATCAATTTGCTATATACACAAAAATCCTAAATCCAGACATAAGCTGAAATATGGAAATAGGTTTTTCCTTCTGCTTTGTTTATTCATTTAACTGGTAATGGTTTTCCTGCTGTGAAAAAGTCACCGTTAGGGTAACACAGGGGAGCAAATAGAGTTAATGGCACACGGTGGGTCTGTGGCACAAACACACACATAGACACACCACTGCAGAGGCACTTCTTTTATTCTCATCTGCCTAGAGACATTTTTGTTTTCTTGGAATGTTTCAAGTTTATCCTGACAGCAAAGTGGCTTTTTTTTCTCTCTGTTTGTTTCCAATTTCTTCTTGACCTTTTTCTTTTCCTTTCATACTTAGAGGTATTCTGTGAGGACAGATGGATACTTGTTATTAAAGCAGAAGCCTATATTACATTATGCATACTTTTAATTAAAAAGTAGAAAAGAAATAGAACCTAATCAGTACTTTTAGGACTGGTACCACCATTGTAATCAAAGAGGAAGGAAATATTGCATTAAATAGACATTAACTTATTTATACATATATTATCAATTCATATTTGTAGTTAGCCAAAGTTTTCCCTAGGTTTTTGCACTTGAACATAAAACAAGTTAACTATAGCCTGTCTACATGGAAAACAATGACACTTGGTTCAGTTTTGCTTTCTCTACTATGTGTTTCTGCATGCTGCAATTAGTAGAGATTCACACATCACAGGGCACTGAATTTAGTTATACGGCAAGACAAATATTTAGGGGGAAAATATTTTTAGAAAGTCCGTATTTTGAAATGCTACTTCACTTTCAGGCAATATAGCTCAGAGTTTACTCAGTGAGCATTGATAATAGATCACACACAAAACATAAGGTACAGGCTAAAAGTTTAGGAGTATTCAGAACTCAAATCAATTTTCTCCACTCAGGATTTTCCTGTACTTCAAACTCTTTTCATGTACTTTGCTGTACCAGATGGAAGAGAGAGAGAGAGAGAAAGGTTGAACTTTCCATTTTACTGGCTGCCTATCTCTGTTAGGGAATGTTAAGGACTCTTTTTCTATTTTTTGTTTTCTTTCTACTTTATCTGAAGGACAGTTATCCGGAGATACTGGAGAATATCACAGGACAAAGGACTTAAATCAGGCGCAGCTGGTAATTGCTTAAACAAACATTCACTCATAACCACACTCCTGTTTTTGGAGAAAAAAAAATCCAAACCGTTCTGCTTTATGTTAATGGGTAAAACTTCTAACCCAAAGAAACATTTTGGAGTATAATATCTGATCCTCTAGCAACGAGCATTACATTGACCAGAGGAAGGTAATAAATCCTTCCAATCTGAACAGAAAACATTCTCTTCAGTAACGTGTGCTCACACCCATTAACATGCGGGTTAACTGTGCAGGAAGGATTAGAAACGCCTCCTCATGCAGCCTGCACCCGCTCGGCTGTGAGACTTGTACAAGTACATCTTAAGAGAAGATAAATAAAAACAAAAAGAACCTTATTTTTTCTTCTAATTCACCAATTCAGTTTTCTCTCTTTTGATAGCCTATTTCTGATTTTGCAGGACTCAGAAATTTTATTTTCAGGAAACTGTATTTGAAGTGGTATGAATTATGTGCAAGAAGTTACAGTAGGGTTTTTTTCTCTTTACATGGAATGGGGAATACAGATCAACAGGTACTATCAAGTGATCAGGATTCCAAGAATTACAAAAGCACTGTATCCCGAAATTTGGCAGATCTGAGAATCTCTGCCTTGGTGTTCCAAAGCCTTTAAAAGAAGCTGTTAAAAGCTCATGTATTTTTTCCAAAGCTCTGTACACAGCATTAAAGTATTGCAAATACAGCCACACAGTTGCAGCCAAGTTACTGTCCTGTAACTGAATTATTATCTAGCCATAGGTAATACTTAGTCCACTATAGCAAAAAAGTAGTAAAATTAAATGTGACACAAGTTGATAGGCCAGTAGTTTCCAGAGGTCTTAAATCACTTGCAGTGGTCCAACCACAGCATTGCCACAATCCTACATCAGACTTACCACATAAAAGGAAATTACTCCAAGAAGGAATAGGAGATTGATAAATACTCAAGGCTCCGGACTTAAAATGGGACTATAAAAACAACTCCCAAAAGTTACCTTGGCAGGTGGGGTAGAGCAGCGGGAGGCTGTCGCCATACTCGTATCAGGACTGCTATAGCAGGGGCTCTCTGACAAATTGAGATACAATTCCTCTTCGTTCTCCAAGTTGCTCTTGCTGTCCTGCAACGGCGAGATGCAGATGACGATGGCACTCGTGTTATCCGCACGGAGCATGCGCTGCCGCCACCGGCCTAGCGCCCTGTTCACCAGCATTTTGGCACAAGACTGTCGGTGCTCTCCCTGCGTTAGAGAGAGAAAGAGGTCAGGTCCACTTTATTTTATAAACGTAAAATTAGGAGTTTATATCGCACAGCTTGAGATTATCTACATCGCGTATTAAAGCAACTTCATTCAGAACCATGAAAGAAAATATTCATTGAAATAAATCCTTCTTTTAGGTGAAATACAGCTCTACAAGTGATGTAAATTATTTAATTTAGCAGATTGTGATATGCCTTACATTCTTTCCAAAACTCTTAAAAGTAATTTATAAGCTTTTTTGTAAGTAACTCTCCATTGTACAAACTCGACTCTTTTGTCCATAAGGAAGAATAACTAAATTCAAATTTTATCATGTCACATAAAATCATTAAGTAATTACCTCCTAATGAAAAAAATGTATTACTAATATCTGCATTTCACAAAGAAGGTTAATAGGTATCGTATTTGACAATACCTTCCATCGTAATAACACCAGCCACATGGTAAGAGCTTAGTGTTGTGACAGAACTATCAAATAAAACAATTCCATTACTAGGTACATTTCATACATGCCAGACTAAATTTTTACAGGAAAAAGGTGTTAGATTGCCAGAGTGATCAATGTCCACTGCTCTCACCATGAAGTACTTTTTCTCCTCGTGATCCTGGCACATGGATATAGCATCTTGAGGCGGGATCATGTTCCACAGCCCATCACTGCCCAGGATAATGTACTTGTGCTTCTGGGGATCAATCGTGTGCACGCTAGTGTCAGGCTCAGGGGACACAACAAATTCACCACTGTAAAAATCGTAGCTCCACAGGTCGCCTGGAGAGGAAGCAAATGTAATTGTTATGCCACACCTGGGTACAATTCTGGAAAATGACAGAAAAACGTTTCCAGGAACGTTCTTGCTCTGCTGCGCATCTCTCCAGGTCCTCACCAGGTTTTGGAATTGGAAAGAAGCCACAGGAGCACAAGGAGCACAAGCCTGTGCCCGAGCTCCCGCAGCGGAGCCTCGAGGGAGAGCTCAAACCTCTCCCCGAAGGGCTGGCGCGGGGAACCCTGCTGGGTGGCAGCCTGTTTCCCTGCATGGAGGGGTCTGGGGTCACCTCCCCGATCAGAACCTGAGCATGTCAATTTGCTTTGGAATCAAAACATCTGTTTCAACTGCTTCTTCCATATTACCCTCAAGTTCCAAGCAGAGAGGAAAAAAAAAGAAAAACACTTTCCATAATCATTTATTTTAATTTCTCTTATCAGGTATATTATTAAAACTCTTCTATGGTTTGGCTGTGAAATCAAGAGGAGTATTAAGCTGTGCTAACAAGTCTCTTCCTTTTGCAAAACTCATTCCACACGCTCCAGATTTTTGGACGTTATCTGTTTTTTTGATAATATACTATGTTGTACAAAACAAAAGAGACTACTCCCTACTTGATGTTTATAAATAACTTACAGTAGCAATAAATAACAAAAGTCACAGTATTATCTGCAAGCACTGGCTGGTTTTCTGGGCAGAACACATGGCTCTAAAGGTAGAAATTAATTAGAGTGTCAGAGTAGCAAAGCACAGAGAAAGTACAGAGCTCCTCCAGGTTAAGAGTCAGGTTTTTGTCAGTTTTGTTTGCTTGCTTTTTGCTGGCCTCAGAAAACCCCCCTGTAGCCTCCCCCCTCCCCACCACCCTTCTAAGGATAATAAATAAGCTTTTTGTCTTCCTGCCTTCTTCCATTAGCTTTGCCTTAAGCTATCAGCCGGTTGAAAAGACCTTTCCAGGCTGAGGAAAGGGAATACTTCAAATCAATCAGCCCACTTGAGCTCTGCCAGCACTGAGGGGCCTCGCTCCTTAAAGCCCCCATTCGCCTGCACTGCAGCCGCAGCAGACAAAAACACAGGGTTCTAGTAGGGGCTCATTAAAAGGCAAGCCTGCTTGCACGGAGGTGCACTCTGCACCCACAGGCTCTCAACAAAGCCAGCCAGCTGGCAACCAGAGCAAAATAAATACTCTTAATGCAAGAGCTGGGCTTCAGCACAGCAATTATTGTATATTAATTGCCACCTAAAGTCTTCATACGCTGATTTCTTTCTAGTATGTCTGTCAAGGACACACCAGGTAGAATAAATGTGGGCTTGGATCTGAAGACAACCAGATCTGGGAATCAGTGCCAGCATCAATCTCAAGCATGCAAGTAGTATTTTTAGTCTTCTATTTGCTATTTTGTTCATGCTTACTTAAGAGAAGTCACAAATGTTTTTAGATGAACCATTGCTTTATTAAAAAAATACTGTTCATAATTAGATAAAAATATCCCAATGTTATTTAATTTTGGCCCATCTTCATACATGTCATCATGCCCATCTGCTGCTTTTCCTGAGAAAACAGCTGAGTTAATGAAGAAGACACTGATTTCCAATAGTCTTCCTCCAAGAGTCCAGAGAGAGGCGGAAGCCTTCTCTTGAGGCAGATATTTTGGAATATCATCTCTCTCCATGGAGCTTAGAGGACCCCAAGGACAAGGAAACCTGCTGAAGGGTGCAGAGATTCTGGGGAACCATGCAAGGATTTCACATCACACACATCACGGTCACAAATCCTCCCAGACAAGGAGCCTCCCCACCCACGTTCCCACCCAGAGCCTTCCAACAACAACAACGGCTCTTCCCAAAAGAAAGCCCGTCCGACGGCCGTGGTTGAACTATACACCGAGCTGGGGGCTTGAGAGAGGAATTCACAGTGAACCATTTGTCATCTGCACGAGAGATGCTGCAGACCACATAACTATAACAGTCCCTATCTCTGGCCAAAAACATTTATAATACAATAAACTTACAATAACTAAGTCATATCTATCTAGACTGTCATCTTAACAAGAGGAGTTTAAAAAAAAAAAAATTAGTCTCATAGAAATCTCAAGTGGAAAGTAATTTTCCTGAAAGCAAAGGAAGAGCATTAGCTAGATCACTTCAAGTATCCACAGCTTCTAAGCTTATTAAACTAAGCATATTTTTTTGTTTGTTCGTTTTTGGCAAAACAGAGTCTTTTAAATCATTTCCTGTGGCACTATCTTTGTGAAATAGCTTTCCAAGTTTGCTGTAAATGTACAGTGAGAACAACTCAATTTCCATTAATTTTAAATTCAGTAGTATCCAGCATCAACTGAAGCTCAAAAATCTCCGTGGAATACCCAGCACCTGCATACAAAGCTGGACAACGCACCAGCATTAAACAACAAGCAGGTATTTACTGACCAGCTCCAGGCAAGTCCCAACAAACTCCCCCAAAATACTGGATACTGCAAACTGGAAAGGAAAAAAAAAACAATAATTTTGCTCTGTGCCCCAGGGAAAAAAAATACCAAGTATATATCAGTCTAAGGCACACACAGAAACCCTGCATCTTCCTTCCTCAGCTCAGAAAGGAACCACCAGTATTCTTGATTAAGACAGAAAGGAATGAAGGCAAGGGTGAAAATTGCCTTCAGAGCTGACCTGTCATCAACCCTCTTCCCACAAACCTACTATTTGATCCACAAGCTCATAAACTTATCCGGCAGGTAAGCCATCCTCGGTGGAACAGTGCTGCCATAAAGAATACTTCACTTAAAGAAGAATCCTCAGCTCCCTCAACCCCACACTAGCAAAGGGCAATCCATGTCACAGGGGTGAATCACCAGGGGCTTTTTGTTTTCTTTTTTGAAAAGGCAGAGTGCCAGAGACTAAGCCGCTGCTTTTTAGAGATGGTACCAAGACAGAATGCTACTATCAGATACAAATATATATACACATATATATATGTATATATATCTTTCTCTGGCCAGTTAGAGAGTATAGCATCCACAGCAGCTGGAAAGCAGCAGCAAACCTGGAAGACTTTACATGGTAACTCTCTGTTCCAAACCTGGGAATAAAAAAAAAAAAAAGAAAAGGAAGTAGATCAGAGCATACTTTTCCCTAAACATCTCAAAATGCTCTAAAATCTTTATGTTGTCCCAAGGCAAGCATACTGATAAGTGACCCTTTAGCAGGCTGGAAACCTAAGACTGCAAAATGATGGGATGAGTCAAGGGCTAGTGTTACAGAGCTGGAATTCCAGGTTCTCGGACTTCATAAGGCAAACTATTTCTGTTCTGAATTGGAAAATAAACACTGCAAAACTTTAAAAATCTTGTTCTCTAAAAACTTACAGAGCAGAAATGCTTTTTTTTTTTTAATTTGATCAAAAGAAGAGAGAATAATATAGTTCCTTCCATATCTTCCAGAAAAAAAAAAACATATCTGCTTCTATGTCATGACTACAGACAGACTAAATTACAAATACATACACAGGAACTAAATCACATTTTGAAAAAATGAAAAATAGGTGTTTGAAAATATAGAGTAAAGCAGCAGGGAACTAAATGATCCCCCTATAAAATAGACATACTATTACATTTTAAAATATAGTGGGTGGAGGCAGGGGGGAGGAGAAAGGGACAAAAAAAACAGCTACCTGTAACTTAGCTGCTGCCAAGAAAGAAACTGAAGTTACAGACAAAATCACCCATCTTGTAAAGATTGAGTTTAAAGCATTCTTCTAGCGAAAGTGTGTCTTACAGCAAAAGTTATATAAATCAAGTCTTTCATTTAAGGTTCTGGAACATGCTGTTTTGACTACAAAAATATCTTTTGGTTTTAACAGAAGAAAAGTGCTTTTACAAGTTGCAGTCTAAGACAAAAAATCCAATTTGATTGATCCCAGATCTTTTTTAAGTCAAAGTTTTATTTAAAGAGCCTGCTAGAACAGCGAGAAGACTTTCCGAGCTTCCTCTTCCCACTCTCAAAGGGGCAGCGGTGCTGCAAAGCGAGGAAAATCTCCACAAGGACACGGACAGCAACCGCTGCAGCTCATGAACTGGAGTGGAAGACGTTTTTCACCAAAACTCACGGCAACCCAGGGCTATAGCCACAAGAGGGCATCTTTACAGCAGCCTTTAGAGGAGGACAACACAATGTCAAGATCATCCAAGCTAACACTAAGCTCCGACTTGCTAACCGCAAAGGGAGCAGAAGCAGAGCAGTTATACAGAGGCACTTGAGGCATTAACTCTTCTACCATTCCTTTAGGAATACTGTTTTGCATCTTTGTATACTCATTAGAAATAGTGCCACCCGCAAGACTGTGTAGAAAAGGAGAGCACAGGCAAGAGAACAATATTTCAAAGGCAAGTGAAAAATTGCATGTAGAACAACAATGATTAAATACCGCACGCAAAGCTGCATCAGTAAATCAAGTGCTGCACAGCTCATCCTACGTGTTAGCACAGTCCTAGACAAGAGACGGGAAGGGACCCGAGCGCAGTGCTCTGCATCTCCTCCACGTCCCTGGACGCTGTGGATAATCCAGAACGTGCTGAGGAAGAAGCATAACAGAAGAGACTACAAGAACCAGGTTGTAAAAGTAGAGGCAATGGACAGTGAGACGTTAAAATGGCATGCAGAAAGCTACCCCCCAATTACTGGCTTCACATTAAATCCTTAGAACAAACACTTAGGTGGAATTTCAAGCTTTGAAAGACGTTCAATCCCAGAGAGTATTTGCAGAGTTGAAGACACAGAGTAAAACAGAAGAATGCACTGGGCAGACCTGGAGACAATTCTACCTTGAGGAGAAATATTTTATTATTACTTTTACACGCTGTCAAAGAACAGCACTAAGGAGTCATGCACAGAGAGCTCCAGGCAGCCCAAAGGGAGAGAAGAAAGCCCCAAACACTCCCCTTTGCGCTAACTGGATCCACATGTGCCTTCGTGTAGGCTGGGCAACACAGATCTGCACAGAAAGAGAGTACACTGCATTTTATACCAGCACCCATGTGTATTCTGTTGCGGGGAGGACTGAAGAAATCCCACAAGCAACAGTTAGACATCCCTTGGACAAGAGTAGAATCCCAAACGCACTTCAAGCTTTTCTGCTGCAAATAAACATAAGATCTAACGTGTTAACGTGTACATACAAATATATTTAAAACATCTATTATGTGTGTCTGAATACATACTTTTATGTATACACCTATATAACTCTGTATATAAAGTTTTCAGAAGTGAAATCAAAAACTACAAAAAATACTGTGCAAGGTATAAATATCACGTATTGCTTTTGCAAGGGGGTATGATTGTTCCTTGAGGCAGATTCTACAGACAAATGGGAAACAAATCTACACAGCAAACACTGTCTCGCAGTTGTGCCCATTCTAGACTGCAACTGCCACCCCCACAACAGCTAAAAGTGTATAAAACCTAAACTCCTATACAAGAATCTACTCAGATCATTTGAGGTCAGCCATACCCTCCTCCCTAGGGATTCATGGTATGCACATTCGGAGAGCTCCACAAAACAATTCTGGCATCCAGTAGGTTGCTCTGGAAAACAGCTTCTACATCACTGTCAGAGCCAACATTCTTGTAGCAGCTATATGTTGAGCGTTCACTGTTCTGGTACATAAATTTTCTGCTGACCCCTAAAGAGAGTTATGTTCTCATGAAAAGCCAAGCCTATATTGAGAGGACACTCCAGCAAAAATACCCGGGTGGGTCTGTCATGCATGTACACAAAAACCAGAAAAGATACTTCACGTTGCCACATGAATGAGTGTTTAACTAATGGGTTCTTGGTTCAGGTTTCATCGCTCATGAATTAAAAAAAGATTTAGCTACAACAGTGCAAGGCATTCCCCGACTGCATAACTCTACTGACAGCTGCAGATCTTGGCTCTATACTAGTCCCCAGGAAAAGGAGGGGGGAGAAAAAAAGTCTATAGAAGATTTACCAGATTTAGACCTGAACTAATTTACCAACAAGAGACGTCCCGCATGATTTATAAAACAGTCTCAAGACCCATTTCTGCCATCACGCCATATGTTAACAGTCAACTTGATCAGGTTGGGGACAGCTGGATATGAACTTAAATAGCAACTTAACAAACTTGTAAAGAATTAAAGTTATACTTATAGCCAACCTACAAAGCTCAGTCGATAAATCGTAGCATTTGCCTTTCTATTAGTTTCTACATTCAGTTCTTACTTCAAGCTATACCCTTAGAGCGTGCACTGTGTTTTTTCCACACTTCTCCCCCTACTTATACCGTCTTTGCAACTTGCACGCACATTAGGCCAGATTTCAAAAACGATCTTCCACACTCTCTTCTTCACTTTTCCATGATGAGTTCTGTACAGGGGAACAAGAGAGATGCCTTCTTGTACAGGCACAATCTTGTTGTTATCTTACTGCACTTGGACTCCGAGGCTGAAGGCCTAACAACACACAACTGCAATGTAACCTCTCTGCAGGGTTTACCTGCCTAGTGTGTTATACACACAGGGCAAGCTATTCCTCTCCGAGTTGTTTTCCTAAAACACGCATCTGTTATCCTCCTGGAAAATCCGCTTTGTAAATCCATGGCAGGGAGGTAGTAACTAATATGCCACACACACAATGATGCACATGGGCACTGTACAACTGACAAGCACATTGCAGTTCAACACATCTGCTACACTCCTTGCAGCGAGGGCTAGAGGGATCACTGAATTTGAGAGCATTAACAGGCCAACCAGAATCATTCTCTCACTTTGGTGTCTGGAAGGAAGTAGAGTAGTAAGTTCAGAGAGATGATAACTGATGAGAGCATATCAACACATTGTAAGGCACTATAAGAGAAAAAAAGAGTAACAACCAACACAGTGAAAGGACTGGCTGAGCTAGACCTTAGTGGGACTCACTACAACACCGGTAACCAGTGCATGTCAGCTTGACAGCTACTCCTCTGCTTGGAGAGGCTCCAGTGCAGCCAAGCGGTGCCAAGCAGGGTAGCAATCTGGGAGCCAGCCAAGAGGCTGAGCAGGCCTCAATAGCACCAATGCAAATGGTTTGAGTTGTGGTAGGGCTTTTGTGAGCAGTGCACAGGACACGCTGGCCTCGGGAAGAGGCGAAATCCTGTCTCCAAACCGTGAGCGTCTGTGCACCATCTGGGTCCAACAGAGAGAAGCAGCTGAGTTCCCTTTCCAGGAGGCTCTTCACACCTCATCAGAGGGCCATGTGAAGAGACTACGGAGGCTCCTTGAGCAGGCAAACACCAGAACAATCATACTGTAAACATTGTAAATCTACTGCATGATTTGATGATGTCAATGACCTCTTTTAAGATCCCTATTACACTAACTTTTGAATTCAACAATAGCTGAAAAGATATGTGCTTGGACGTGCTTTCTCCATAACCCCTCTTCAGCCATGCAGGTGGAAAGAATGCAATGGGGGGCTGAGCAAGGCATGCATGCTTCCTTGAACTGCCATCTGCACACAAAGCCCAGCCAAATTCCTTTGTTTAACTTGCTGAGAGGAATCACACCAAGTCATCGTGCTATTAGACGAACTCAAAATTACTTGAATTAACAATTAACAAAATCCAAATTCAACATGCACTTTTTATAATCTATGAGGAACACATACTCTTTTGCAGAAAAACAAACAGATAAAAATGCTAAGTGGGTAAAGTACAAGACTAAAGCCAGGTTAGTCATCTATTAACACGTGACTATGAAAAGTTAACTCAAGCTCTCAATTCAGTTCTATCAACCATAAAACAAGCAAACACGTCGCCTAAAAATATGAAATATTAGATAAAGATTTGTGAGGTATTGAGAAAAAAAAACCATAAGAATTAAAAGGTATTTTATGAAGATACCACCATTCAACTACATATCCTCTCCCCTGATGTGTAAGCTCCCTTTTAAACTGTTAGTTATCACTGCACAGTTCTGCTTCACTTCGGACAAATTCATGTGAAACACAGATATCACTACTTTTTTAATAAGACACAGCAGGGCTATGCAGTTATCAGCAGAAGACCACAGTCCCAGGAACAGGCTGTGCCCGTGACACACTGCCAGCTGATTTAGGAACACGGACAACACTATCACATAACTGCCTAGCTCGCCAAGGAGACGTTAAGTCACAAGACAGTGCTCACAGGTAAAAATATGGTATTGCATTTCCATAAAATCAAGCCCAAACCTATACTGGCTATAGCTGGTTAAAGAACTCTTCACTGGGGCAGAGGAAGAGAGAACAGGGAAAAAAACAGCACAAGGTTGGACTTCTGTATTAAAGTTTAAGGGAAGTAACTAACCAGAAAATTAACACACATTGTAGATTAAAATCAAACTGCCAAGTACTTCCCAAAAAGATCATTCTCAAAAAAATTTACAAGGTACTGTACTATGCCTTTCTGTCTTCTAAAAGCATCCCTTAAAAGTTTCCCATTAGCAGTACTTTTGCAAAAGCAAGTTATAGATAAAACACACAGACTTGGCGTTTATCCTTTTGTTACTTCTGCTTTAAGACTTGAAAGAAACCAGATCCACCATGAAAAGACAACAAAAGCAATTCATACACTATGCAGTAAAACTTAATTTTATCACTTAACCAGAGTCCTGAGGCATACATTGCTTTGTGCAGCTTTCATTTCCATTGAAGCAGGAATATTATCCTTGCAAGACTGGTATTTAAAACCCTGCTAGACTGCATATTATTGGGCTGTTTCACTCACCCATTACACCTTCCACAGACCTACGTGAAAAATGAAAATAATTCTTGTTGCATTAAAAATACTTCAAAAGGGCCCAAATGTTTAGAAAGCCAGGTAATCAAGGCAAGTGACTAAAGTCTTCTAATTTAAACATTTTGGCAAAATAGAGTGCAGCACATTTCTGGCCTGCATGTAGGGATGTCTCATTTTCCAAACACGGGCCTCACTTACCAAGTGCTCTGGCAACTGCCAGGAACGGGATCTGGTCAATGACGGTGCTGCGGCGCACGGGGCCGTTGTGGGTCAGACGAGGCCTCTTCCAAACGACCCGATTCACACCGGACTTGTTGATCACACTGGAAACATTAAAAAGGATAGTTTCAGTCCAGATTAAGCCAAAAGAGAAAGAAGGGTTGGGGGGTGGTTGCAGGGGAACGAAAAGCTGTAAGATATTCTGGCTGGCTGCTGACAACCAGATGTAAGAATATCTTTTTCATCTGTCAGAAGAAAAAAGCAAAACTGAATTGGCTTTCCTCAGATGAGGACCATTGACATCAGCTCGCTCAGGGACAGAAATACCATGCAGGTTCCTCCCTCAGGGTTCTCCGTCTGCTAGTGTCTGGCAATGAAGAATTGCACAGTACAGATTCAAAAGCAAAAGAGAGAGAAGCAGCCTTCCCTAGGGATTTCCTTACTGGTGCACCAGTCCATGAGGCTGGAATAAAGGGGGATTGTTCATAGTAGCTATCTGCTGAAAGTAGGAGATGGGAAGAACCAGCTCTGCATTTCAGTGTTAACACCTGCCCCAAGGCATTCAGTAACAGCTTTAGTCCTCACAGATGGCACTGGAAGGGTCAATAGAGAAGCCAGAGAGCAAGTGAACCAACTATTACAATGGAATGGGCAAGGAGAAGGAAAAAAGAGAAGGCTTCAGCCATCTAGTGAGGACTACAGGAGCAAGGAACTAGCATGGCTTCATCCTCCCCATCAGAACCAGGCACATATAAGCTAGCTTTTATCCAAGGAATGGTCAGTGGTAATTAGAAATCGAGAAGCTCTGGAATTGCCTCAAGATCCACCATACTGAAGCTATTCAAGATGCACTTCCCGAGACTTCAAAGGCCTTAACAACAAGGGCATGTTCAGCTCCATCCTCTCATACATACAGCGCAGCGGCGGCACCAACACCATATTCCCAAATCCAACCCATCCGTGTGTATAACTAATGACTGCGCCAAGCTAACTTGAGCTGAAAGCTCATCTCACTCTCGGAGGCTGTTACTAGGAAAATACTGTTTTCAATTAGAGGTTCAGTTATGTTCTCCCATGAACTCTCCTCAATTTGCTCTCAGGGAAGGAAGAATGAATTAGCAGAGCTGCGCAGTTTCTCCTCACCCCTACCATTTGCCCCCACAACAGTCCACATGAGTTTTATCAGCCAGCCTGGGAAAAGCAGGAGCACCAGTAGAAACAGACATTTTGAAAATATTTTTTTAATCATTCCTACTGCTATGAATTTCCAGAGGATGCTGCTTCAAAGCTTCAGGGACTTTCAATCACCAGCAGAGACAGAGGATTTGGAAGCCCGCATATGTACTAGTCCTAGCAGAACTGCAAGTTGCCCTTTCTGCAAACCTACCACCCCAGGCCCGGCAAACTGATCAGCTTCCACCTGCTAGAGACACTAATGCCAGGGCTCTTGTTCGAATGATGTCAACAGGAAAACCTTCAGTGATCTCTGCCTCTGAACCGCTGAGAGGAGGAAACTGTGCCCGTCCATCTGGTGCGGCACTGCAGACCGAGCGCACAGAGAGCTCCTGTGAAGCTGAGCCAAACCCGAGCCCTGAGTTTGTCTCCAAGCTTTGGTGCCATCTCACAGGGCTGCGTCGCCGCCTTCCTCCTCGCTCCCAGGGAGCACGCTCAACCGCGACTCAGAGATGCCCTAAGTTCTGCCACCTTCTCAGCCTGAGGAACGCACCACTGTTAAGATACTCGATGAAACACAGTATTCTAACATTTTAAACACGTACTTAAATGCAGCAAAATTCATGTCATTTTACTAATCTAAGATCTTCATGTTCCTTTAACAGAAGCTTTGAAGAGCCTCCTCCACAGCTGCCAGTGTCAGCTCTGGATGAATGAGGAAATATATTTTACAGAGCGGATGGAATTTTTTTAACTGGATGCAGAAATGATGGATTAGCTCAGAGCCCATCTGAGACTAGGGTCTAAAGCCAAACCAGGATTAATTTTCTCTTTAGACGGCTGTATTTCCATCGCTTGATGAACCAGACACTCCACAGCTCATATTGATATTTATATGGAAAAGCAAAATAAAAGCTCTTTTCAGTTCTCCTAGAATTTAATGAGAAATAGATCAGATCAGCACTTCCACTTACAAAGTTTTCAGTAAATTTTTAGGCTGTAACCATACCTCAACTATATGGGACTCCATTGGGAAACTAAAATCCCACAGGCCGTTAGAAAAAAGGAGAACACTACAACATTGGAATAGTGCAATTTACTACCTAACAAGCTGCAAGGGATATCAAAGTACAGACAGAGAAGGAATATAAACACAAAGAAATTCACCAAACTGCTTGCCCAACTAAATAAGTAAGCTTAAGCCTAGTTCAACTCAAACATAAATAGGACCTAGAAATCAAAACTAAAGTGAAAGCAGAGAGTTACCTGCCACCAAGGCCTTCAATTCTCTCTCTTTCTTTGGGAAGTTCAGGCTTGTGGTCCTGCGTCACCTCCACAGCTCTCACAAAGTCATCCTTGGGGTCGTCCTGGACTCCCAGCACCACTCCGGAGTCGCCAACGTGGGCAACGTACATCTTTGACCCGCGGATAATGACCACACTGGCAGTCGTCCCCGATGTGCTTGGGAGGCCTGTCATGGTCTTCGGCCACTCTGCTGTAATGGGGAGGAAAAAAAAACAGCTTTCAGTTCTGCAGAAACAATAATAATTTGAAAGATCAAGACTGAGGGTATGTTGCAGAGGCTTGTGTGACATTACAGAGAAGTGTAAATGTAGCTGCAGTATGGCAAGGCAAACCAGTGCCCCTGGGTCCCCTACCTTCACAGCACCACTCCTTTAGCTAAAACTTAATTTAAAGCATATATAGAAAACTCGTATCAAAGCACTGTGTTAGGATTCCAAAACTCGTCTCCTTGGGTTTAATTTTCCAAGTATTACTAGAACATTATGCGAGAAGAAAAGTGTTAAGCATTAAGCTTATCTATCAAGTTCTGCTTTAAGATCTGCTCTTCACTTACTTGCCTGAAGGGGTAAATATGTCATAAATCAAATCATTTTATCTAGATATTTGACTTGGAATCAAGTTGCCAGGACATTATCAATCTGCTCAAAAGGAAAGAAAGTGCTATTTTACTTTTATATACTTAATCATATAAGTAGAGTCATTTGCTGGCAGTTCTATTAGTGTTTCCCTTTGGAGTATGCAATAATGCAGATTATTAGGTATGCTATCCATAATCCAACACCAGAGCTGCACAGAAGATATTCTTTGAATTCTAAACAAGTACTAAAATACCTATATTTCCACAAGCTATATATAGCTAGGGAAATGTTCCTGCTTCTTGACTACTTTGCTCTCAAAAGCCTTATTTTCCTCTTACTTCGCCGATTCATGTCCAATTCAGATCTCTTTTACATGCTCCCTTTTCTTTGGCTTTTCTCTTGCCGTCTCCACACACTCATGTTCACCTCCTTCCCGAAGTCCACAAAACTCCACTTAATGGGACAATTTCCTAATGAAGAACCATCAGCACGTTGAGATGGGAGACTTCAGGGTTTCAGTCGCCAGCTGACTGCAGCCACCATGGGCACCTTCACCCTTCTGCTCCCTACATCCACCCCTGCCTCAGCTGGGGGAACCTCAAGTCACAGCTAAAAAACAGCTGAGAACTTAATGCATCCTGGTGTCGCCAAGCAAGATTGATATGCTCCAGGCAAGGAAGTGGGAAGGCATGGAGGATGTTGTGAAGAACCTGAATTAAAGTGTGATGACAAAAGTGGCATTTTCTTCAGCATCATCTACCAGGATATTGCGTGCAATTTAAACAACTCTGCCCCAGCACCGGGTTCTGCTTTGTGCTCTACAGACTGAAATGCCCCTTCTCCCCAAGAGCAGCATTTTTTCAAGAACACAAACATTCAATCAGCTTATTGAAAGTACTTTGTCTAACAATTTTAACTGCGGATATTAAATCTAACACATTCCAAATGGAAAGCAAATGAGGGAAGAAGCCAGGTGGTAATGAGGGCTTCAACCATGCACTTAACAGAAAACAAGCTGCAACTAATGAGTGTCTGTCAGTGTAACAACCCCTCAATACCAATAAAAGATATTAGAGAGTCAAATCAGTCGTTGGGAATTGAAGAACACAGAAAGTAAAATCACCCATTAATGAGGAAAAAATGATACATCAGTCATAGATTTTAGGCTCCAATTGAAGCAGGTATTAGATATGCCTGTCCTCAAGGGGTTTTATACCTTGCTTTTGTTTAGAAATAAATATTACATGGAGCACAGCACATTCCTTTATTTAGGCATTATGTTTTGCCAGATATTAACAGAAACATCAGAACTCCTGTGTTTTCTTCTATGCTCAAGTACTAAAGTCAAAATCATTTAACTACCTCAGGTTTCCTCCTCCACATGTCAGGATCCCTTTTTAATCAGTCTCACAAGTCAAGCAACAGTACATCTTTCAAAAAACACTTTTTTCTTCCACTTGAAGAACACTATCCTTTGCTCCATTCATTCCCACTGGTTTCGCAGTTGTCACACCAGCCGGCAAACTGCTGTCACCCGCTACCTGGCCCTGCAAGTATGAAATGCTTTACTTCATAAAAATGACTTGATGCACGGTGCTTTCTCCTTTATTTATTTGTATTTTAGTTTTGTGCATAGTTTTAGTGAAGGTTACAAGAACAAAAAATATCCAAGACCATTTCATCAAGAAAGTTTTCTTTTGTGCACAATTCTTTACCAATAAAAACGCCACAACTCGGCAAAAAATCTATTAAATCACAGGGCATTAGGCTCTTCCTTTGACAGAAACATCTGTCCCAGCTGTTCTCACACACACACAGGTTTTCATCCCTACCTAGCCACTGAAGAGGTACCTGCTCCAATAAAGAAACAACCAAAAGTAATAACATCCTTTTACAGTTAAAGTAACTGTTTAAATAAAGTTTAAAAGTTAATTTCAGTAAGTCTGGAGTAAATTATTGCTCATTTTTAATAACACGCCAAGTTGACAGATCCAAACAATTCCTGTGATTAAAACAAAGCTTTCAAAATAAAACCCATACTTTAAGTTACACTTGAGGTGTCTATGGATGCCATACCACTTCTGCACCTTCAACAAGGGAGGAACATCTCTAGGTGGCCTTTGGAAAAGAGAAAGTTACTCAAAGTTTCCTACTATGCCTGTACCCCTAGGTCTATATTTATTTTCACGTAGTTATTAAACTAAGTACTAGAGGCACTGATACAATACTTTCAATTCCTCATTTTTTCCGCCCTTGCTCTATTGAGGGGCTGGAGAGAGGGGTAGGAAGTTGGTTTGAAACAAACCCTGCCTCCCAAACGGCACATCAGCTGCTCCGAAACGCGTGGGCTACACCTGGAAGCCACATTCGCAACTGAACAAAACATGCTGTGGCTGACTAAAAAACAAACTCATTTATGATGGTTGGCTTGTGATCTGAAGCATCCAGGCTGCTCCAAAATGCATTTATGGAAGCTCTGTTTTCGCTTGTTTTTGACAAAATCAATTCAAAGTTATTCTGGAAAAAAAAAAGAAAAAAAGAAAAAAGAAATTGCCAAATAATATATTTAACTTTAAGCATATACAAAAAGACAAACTAAAATACCTCATTTCAAATTGATGAAATTCTAAAATAACATTAAGTTTAAAAAAAAAAAGAAAAAAAGATATGAGTTTTTAACACAACAACCATATAAAAGTATTAGCCTGAATGTATTGCCTTAAATGACCTACATGAATACAAATAGATAGGTCAACTTTTAAACATTTCTAAGAATAATTACGAATTATGACTTTGCAGTGAAAATTACAAAAATATTATTTCACTTTTACTGCTTCAATTAATTTTAATGAGAAGAGTTACAACTAAGGTTGAAGTACACAGCTCTACCTAAACCATAACTAGTAGCAGTGGCAAAAGATGTACACAACAGCATCAATCTAAATATAGTACTTGAAAACAAGCTATTGGATGCATAAATAGTGCAGAAACAGAAAACAATCCATCCTCAGTAAAGTCACGTCAAAACCTGGGATCTCCCCAGCATGCTTCTTTTCAACACCTCTCTTACCGCTGCCAAGTGTGGAAATGGGCTTCGAATCCGAACTTCCACTCTGGAAGCCCTTTGGCAAAGAGCATGGACAGATGGCTATTTCGCTGCATTCATATTTCTGCTGCACTAAGCAGCAAAAAGCTTCCCAAAAATCACCAGAGATGGCTACTAGCATGACCTAAAGCTTCTGAGAACCAAGAGGACAGCAAGCAGGAGCCTTGCTTCCAGTGGGTGTCCTGGAGAAGATAAAGCTTCCAGCTTTCATCCCCACAAAATCCCCAAACCCTCCTCCTGACCATTTCAGGATAGCAAAATACGCAGTCCCTCTTTCACCTCACAGTCTTGTCAATGCACAGCTAAAGAGCTAGTCTGCATAAAATTATAGGGAAAACTATTTACTAGAAGTAAAAATCATATTGGGAATCCATCACATAGCATGAGGAAGTCCAAGTTAGATATAGTTACTACTTTATCCCTTAAATCGCTCACAGGCACGTGCAGGGAAAAACAGTGAGGTCCCGTGTGCTACATGCAAGAGAACTCAGCTTACACACAACCTAGCTAGCCCTGCCACCAAACATTCACAGCCTGACCTACCGCTTCTGACAACAGCTTAAATGGGTCCCACAACAAAATGCTATTTGCTAAACACCCAGGATTAAAATAGTATTTCCTGCCACCTCACCTCTCCCCATTTTGCAATCACACGTAGTTACACTAATAAAGCCAAGAGACACAAGTGAGCTCCTTGTCCCTGTCCCTGCATGTAGGTCCCCTTCTCTCCACCCTGCCAGGAGCAGCCAGGGAGCCTCTCGCCACTCCTGGTGCCTCTAAAATCTGCTCCTTTCTGCCCAAACCCAGCATGCCCCCAGCTGTAAATTCTCCTAGGGCTTTTCCAAATACTGGACACTTGCACAACTCCTGTATTTTGTTATTCCTTAAAAAAGGAAAATGTTTCAACAACATAACCCTCCTCTGCGAGTCACTTTCTGCAGTCCCCACTGTGCTGTAACTGCAACTCCTGCTTTTTACGCTGGCCAACCAAGCTAGTCTTCCTGTGTATGATGTCTGATCCCATTTTACAGTGTATTCTGCTCCTGCCTGCTTGTCTTCATCTCCCTCCTATTGCTTTCTTGGAGGTTTCTTATACACACACAGAGCACACTATGTGTATCCTAGAAAACAGACATGCTCTGCACCAAAGTGAGTCCTATTTGGAGGCTCAGTTGTGCTGGGGGGCCTCGGGTCACTCCTGCCATCAATATCGTCTCTTTCCTCCCTTTGCCCTCGCCTGCCCTGGACCCTGGCGCCATCCCGGAGCATCAGGCAGCCAGCATGTCTAAACTCAAAGGCACAGGTCGAGCCTCCCGTTCAGCAAGGACCTCGCAACCCCCTCAACGCTCCAGCAGCGCAAGGAGTGCACGATAACCCTCCACGAACCCTCAACGTGCACAGGGGCCCTGCAGCGCGAGCCGAGGGACAGTTACGCAAAAGCAGCGCGCGGGCCCTGAACAACACTGCCTGCTTTCTCTAAAGGGGGAGGGAGGGAGGCCATGCAATTCCCCCAGGCACCAAGATGCCAGGCAACCCCCTAAATAGCAACAATAATAATCTAATTTGGAGGTCCAACTGGCAAAAGCTTCAAGAGGAAATGGCACCATGGCACCTTCAGGGGTGTACAGCGATTTTCCCACGTTTTTGTCCTGCTCTTCGGCTCCATTTTTTTTTTTTCCTCTTGCAATTTACAGGTTTGTTTGTGTGTGTGTATCACTCCTCATTTGCTTATGGAGGCAAAAGGGAAAGGTGATTGGGGGGAGTTTGGAGCGGGCCGACCCTACCCCTGTTCCGCGCCTCCCCGGGGTGACAGCGGCGGCGGGGGAGGCCTCGCCGGGCGGCGGCAGCGCGGAAGAGCGGCCGGGACGCAACGTCCCACGCGGGCCGCGACGCGGAAGCCCCGGGAGAGCCGGGCCGGGAAGACGGGAGCTTTTGGGAAAGGGGGGAGGGAAGCGTCCGCCGCGTAACTTACGCAGCTTCTTCCACATGGCGCGGTGGCAGGCGATGAAGCCCTTGCGCAGCGCGGCGCACACGTCGGCCGGCTCGGCCGAGCCGAAGCCCTTCTGCTTCTTGATGCAGCCCCAGAGGTGGTCGCGGGA
>JAWLRI010000674.1:1818840-1864617 GCA_034781795.1 Crypturellus tataupa
GGGGGCGGAGCGCGAGCGCGCGCGGGCGGGAGCGGCCGCGGGGCGGGCGGGAGGGCGGGACGGGAAGGCGGCTCCGCACACCCAAGATGGCGGCGGTGGAGCTGGAGTGGGTGCCCGAGACGCTCTACAACACGGCGATCTCGGCCGTGGTGGACAGCTACGGGCGGGCGCGGCGCCGCGACATCCGCTCGCTGCCCGAGAACATCCAGTTCGACGTGTACTACAAGGTGCGGGGAGGCGGCGGCGGGACGGGCCTGGCCGGGGGTGGAGGGCGAAGCGGCGGGGCGCCCCTAGGCCGCTCCTGCGGGCTCCCCCGGAGGCGGCCGCGGCCGAGGCGTTCAGGAGGCCCCGGCGTTCAGGAGGCTCGGGAGAGGCCGGGAGCGGGGCCCGGTGTGTGGCCGCCGGCGTGAAGCGGCCGGGGGGCTGCCGGAGGGCCCCGTCCTTCGGGGCTGGCGTGAAGGAGCCTCCTCGGCGGCGGCAGCGCAAACTGCGGCCCCGCTGGCTGTGCAAGGAGGGTGTTTTCCCTTTTATTTTGCTCATTTATTTATTTTCGGCGTGTTTCTGGAAGAGCTGGTGCCCACGGTAGAAGGCACCGAGTTTGCCCTTGCACCTTCCTCAGTGTTCAGCTGGGGTCCACATATGGGGAGTTGGGGCTCTCCACATGATGCCGCCTATTACGCGTAAGGCGCTCTGTGGTGTTTGCTTTATGCTGCCCCCCCTTTAAAATGCCCCGAGTTTAAAGGGACGATGCCACGGTCCATTAATTTCCATTGTCCGCTGAATCCAGCAGATGAAAATGAGCGTTCATCGGGAGACAAACTGTAGAGGAAAAAAAAAAAAGAAAAAAATAAGATGAGGGTTAGCCTTTCCCCTGTCAGAAAATTTCTAAAAATCTAGGATGTGCTGCCTAAAATATTTGTTAGGTCAATTTTTGTGTCCCAGAGGTAGTTGCCGTGGGGCATGAACGCAATATTAGTGCAGTGATACAGGAATAACGTTTCACTAGAGTCAGGGAAATTGCACCTCCAAAGTTGAAACGGGCAGGTCGTCCTCCTGTGTGCTAGATACAGCCCGCCTTGTGTGCTGGGAAACGTGGAAAATCCTCCCGGCTGCACGTGAGCAGGTGACACAGTTGGAATATGGCAGTTTGCAGAGAGACATTGAAAGTGTGACACTAACCATACACGTGAATATACCTTAACTGTTAAGGGATATGATAATTGATAAGGGGACATCTCTGGCTCTCTCTGTCTTGATGCTTATTCAGGTTAAAGTATCCTGCTCCTGCACTTCTTTCCAAGCATTAAAAGAAAACTCTTCTAATCATAGAAATGCCAAGATATATATTGTTCTTAAAGTGTTTAAAAACTCCTCCGTGAATGATATTGAGATGGTTGACTTGTATTTCAAGGCTTGCATTGAATCAACTTCATTTCATGTTATCCTAATACCAAAAGGAACCACCAATATATCTTCTAAAGAAAGACTAAAGCCTTCTAAAGAGACTTTTCTAATCTGTTTCTTCTGCTTGTGTGCAGTGATACATTGTTTTGGATAATGATAACAAATATGCAAAATATCTATCTTTAAAACTCATGTTTTTCTTATCAAATGCTATAACTTGTTAATGATGATAATTTGTATTGGCTTACCTGTTTCTGTGTTCCAAAACAAAACATCAACTTTGAGAATCTGAAGTGTGTAAGGAGCAGCTATATTCTTAAAGAAGTGCCTCTACATGGTCTTTAATAAATGGAGTACCACAGACACAGATGTCTGCCTGCAGTGAGTACCTTGAAGAATCATATTCAGGTTGCAAATCTCTTGGGACAATGCTTGCATCTTTAATATAGACCACACAACACTCTGCAGCTAGTTCTTGATTTCAGTATCCAGATAGCTAAAGCAATACAGCTAGCATGTGAGAATCATGTTGGAATGGGGATTTTCCAGAGATATTGTCCTGGACATGAGAGATTTATATTGTGTTAGTCCTTGTTTTGCTGTTTTGATTCCAAAAATAATCACTAGGATTTCTTCAAAATGTTGCAGATATTAGGTCACCACCCTGAAATGATGCTTCTAATCAGTACGTACTGACAGTCAAGTTCTTTCAAGCAGAAATAGAAATTCCAAAGTCACTAGCAGTCTTGAAAAGAAGACCCACCAGAAGACCTCTGCCTCTTTGTTCTGACTAAATATTTGTGACTGCTGCTGCGTTGAGTGCTTGTCAGCTTTTAGTATCATACAAATAACACTTATTTTCAAATATGTCTAAGGAAAGGTGGTATGTAATGGAGGATTCATATGAATGTGCTTGCACTGGAATTTTGAAGAAGATGGAGACTTTCTCTCTGTGATGATTAAAAGGAGTGCAAGCTAGATGTGAGAAAGTAGCAGTGCTTTTAAGTAATGCCCTGTTATCCAGGTGTTATTCAGAGTGTGATACTGGAAAAGTTAACACACATATTGAAAAAGCATTGGTCTTGTGTTTTTTCTTTCTTTCTTTTTTTTTTTTTTTTTTTTTTTGTTATATAGTATGAATATTTGTTGGGTTTAATTATACCTTTTTTAATATATTCATCAGTGCGAGTACTTGAGTTTAACACTATTTCAGCTTCAGGTAACAGATTTACCAGCACGTTCACACCATTTCAGAAGGCATAGGTGGGATAGGGCACTATCAGAGTAGTGGAAATAGTTTTTCATAACAATAGCCCTTTGGTTAAAAGGGAGGCAGGAGCTAGTGGAATGTCTTGGCTCTTTTCCTCAGGGTACCCTCTATTCCAGTGCTTGCCTCTGTTCTCGTAATATATTGCCTTTATTTACCATTCCTTAATGGATCCCATCATTTTTAGTTCTGCAGAGTCTAGATTTATTAACTTTTAGGGCATGTTTTCTAAGCATGTGCATTCACAATCTTCAGGTTGCAATCCAACCTGGGACTGTTAGTCACAGTGTGTTACTTATTGTGGATTTGGTAAGCAGTGGATTCTGTATGTAGAAGCAGGCTGGTTCTTAAGGAAGTATACATATTCGTCTTACTATTTAGCATTAAGCAATAATTAAAGCCAAAAGGGGTAGTATCATGACTGTAGTAAAACAATAAACCTCTCCACCAATGTATTATTTTCAAGGAGCATTTGAATTTTCCTGGCAAACATTAGGAAAATAATAGAGATGACACTGGTACTGATACCTTGGAAATTCCAGATTTTATACTTGTGCTAAGAAATATGTAAACATCTTTATCTACTGCATTTTATAGAATGCTTCTTTGTTACTTTTAATGTCCCGCTTCTCATATAGCAGGAGGCTAATGAGTGTAATCCTTGGATTTATACTGGATAACATGGAGTTTCAGCCAGTGTTTATTCTGCTATTGGAATGTCTTTTCTGGATTGTGACTTTTTTTTTTTCTTTTCTATTCTTATATTGTATTTTTTTCTTTAAATTCTTTGGGGTCCATTGCTCTTTGAAGGGTTTCTTATAGAATCACTAAGCACAGGAGCAACTGGAGATGACATTAATCTGCTTCAATCAGTCAGTGCTGACCTATAACCTTTAGTAATTGCTCTATGTGAACTTTGTTCTTTGAGGGGAGGGATAGGGGAAACATTTACAGTTTTTAGGCAAAAGCAAAAGTCGTTATGTAATCATGCCTGCTTTAGATGAATGTTAGATAAAACTTACGATATGATATGAATCCAAATACCAGGTTCCGAGTTTAGATTCCAAAGTTTATGCAATTGGTGTAGTTGAGGTGTAGTGAATTCTCACCATATTCTGCTAATCCCCCCCAAAATAAGCATGGCTAATTAAAGCTCTTGTATCACCTCTAGTTATTCTATTATCAAAGCAACATGAGTAGCAGAAATATGTTGACAGTGTTCACAACAAGCAATATAATGTTCATTCTCTGCATTGCAGTACAGATTGCCTTTACTGATCAAGAGTGTTTCAAAGCATCTTTTCCCTAAAACTAGAATAAATCTGTGTTGTCTCAAGGCCTCTGACCTCTCCATACTTGACAAGGGAAGAAGGGGTAGGCTACCCATGATAGGAATTGTAGTTGCTGTTTGATTTTGTGATTTTCTGGCCAGAGTAAAAGGAATAAGCTCATAAACAAGCAGTGGCTCTTTTGAGGGATGCAAAAATCCAGAATTAGCAGGTCATGTTGTATGGGACTTAGGCTCTTACCATAGTAGAGGTGAAGCACCTAACACTTAATAGGCCAAGAAAATAGGTTTTCTCCATTTGTTTCCAGGCTGCACAGGGTTCAGTTTTTTGCATCTCTTGTGCTGGATGCTGTGTAGATGCAGGAAAAAAAAGACATTCATTCCTACTGATGAGTTGAGAAGGGAATTCAGTGGTGAGGCGTAGAAAAGTGTGCTGCTATGTAACTAAAAAAGTAGGCTGCAAAAGTTAGTGAAAATAGGCTTATTCAGTGTTGTTTGTTTATTTTTAGCTTGAGGACCTTCTTGTAACTGTAAATATGTTCTCAAGTAAGTTTAGCTACAGAATTGACTTGTTTTATGCCCTAAGCCATTTCTGATAGAACCTAACAGAAATTAGCACTTGTTCAGAAACTTAGCAGATGGCTTTGAGGTGGATGTAGATAAATATATATAGATCTTATATTTCTAGGTTTTTAATCAAATTGCTTTTTAAAACTCTTAAAAGGTGGGGAAGGGATGGAGTAGGATTTTATTTTAATGTTTTGATACCAGTCATTAATAGGGTCTCTTATTTCTCTGTCATTCATCAAGAGATTTATTCTATGCATTGACTCTTAAGAATTCTTTTTCCTCTGTGTTAAGTAGAAAAAGGAGATTGTGGTCACAGCTAGATTTTTTTTTTCCGAATAGTGCTTTTGTTCATGAAATATACAGGCCTTCCTAAATTGGACACAGTATTTGACTCATGGTGTGATCCAAGATATTACTAAGGATCTTGGGAAGCCTTTTGGAATTCTGTTTGTCTTCAATTCTTCCTGAATTTATACGCTAATCACTATATTTTTTTAGTAGTCTTCCAAATTGGAGCAATTTGAGCTTATTTTCTTATTTGCATATGCTACACATGGTCTTCTAGAGGGTCCTTTAAAACATGTTTAAAGTTAATCTCTCTGTGAGGGTTTTTTAATTACTGTTTTTTCTCATTAGTCTTAGGAAAAAAGTCTTCACTCTTGGGCACAACAGAACAGACCAAAATGCTTGTGATACAGATATCATAAAGCTTCTTCCCCTACCTCCTGCCTTTTTTTTTTTTCGCTTTGCTTTTACTGGCCTTTTAACATATCTTTGTCTTATTTTCAGAGGCTTGCTAAGATGTAGGTCATGCTCAACTTAAACTATCCAGAGAGAAATGTGACAAGAACCTCAGTAGAACTGAGTGCAGTATGTAACAATAGATAAGTTACAAGTCAATGTAATTAATGTATTTAATTAGAAGCACCACCATACACAGCTTTTGAATGTTTAAATCAATGTGTTATGAAATAAAAGTTAATAGTGGAGGAGTTTTATAATGGTTCTCTTGCAGCTCTATGAAATAGTTTGTGTGCGTGTATAATAATAAGCTGCTATATTAAGATTATACCTTGATTCATGTGTTTGGGCCAGAACTAATGTTTCAGCAATATACTGACGTATAAGTAATATCCTGGGCTCATACTCAATTTTCTATAGCATTAAAAATCTCCACTGAACTTCAAATATTGCAAGTTTGCGTCTAAAAGGTATTCATTTATTCTTAAGAAGTGAATGTCATTTCAGAAGTCCAAACCTCCACCATTCTTGTCAGGGGATGTTTTTCTTGAATCGCTGTTTTGTTTTGTTTTTCATGTTATGTAGCAATGGTTGTGGTCAGGAATTTTGTCTCTCTGGAGCTTTAACAAGAACCATTTCTTAAGTACTTGCAACTGCTTCTCAATGAACAAATGAACGTTACTGAATATCCTGGAATTGCTTCATGGTTTGACATCTACTCACTATTTCCATGTCTAATTGTTTGAAAAATCTGCTGTAACAGCTACAACAGTTTCGAGAGACTTGAAGTTGAGTTGGTTCCATAAAACTGTCTGTCAGGATGTGGAGGGAAGGGGTGAATAATGTGGTAAATATCCAAAGGATTCTGTATTTCTGGTTATACCAGTGTGGGGGGAAATAGCTTTTTTGCATGTTAGAATGGGGCAAGTGTTTACCTCTGAAATGGAAAGAGAGATTTTCAGATATCAGCCAGGTCTGTGAGGCCTTAAGTTCTACAGGGTTCTTAAATAATTATGTCTATGCTAAACTTAATATGTCTATATGTTACTATTGAGGGATGTTGCCTTATTTATGTCTTTTGTTGTTCCGTTTCCCCTTAATAAGTGCATTTTTGAAGATTCGTTAGCAGTTTAAAAATCTCAAGTAACAGTGGGTACTTACAAAGCGTGTTTATTTAACTTTAAGTAACATTAATTCTGAAAAGTCTTCTTACAGGTAGTATCTGGTAAACAAGTATTAGAAAAATAGATTTTTTAGTTGTTCTGCAAGATAAAGGAGAATACTAATGTACTCAGTGGAATATTTGAATATTCGGTATATGATAAATACTTTTGATTTAACTGCTGGTAATAGAGGTATATGCCTTAGTTTCTTGGGCAGGTTAACTCATCAGTTATCAGATAGATGTCTTGGACGTGGAATGTTAGGCATTTTACTTTTTTCATCCAGAAAATGTTTTGGGACTTTTAAAATTAATTGTCTCTAGGCAGCTCTGATGAGGAAAATAAGAGCACTTAGCATAACAATAGTTTTTTTATTATTTTTTAAAAAGCCAGTGGACTGGCTGTTCCTTTGCTATCAGGGAGGATATAGCTTCAGAAGAAATTTTTGATCTTTTGAAGTACAGGGACAAGGCAGCATTTTATCTAAAGAATAACTACAGACTTGCAGAAGAATAAATACAGACTTGCACTGTGCTTTAAAGGGCTTCATTTCTTTCTGGTAAAGTAGATGACTAAAATCAGAGCATTCTTTTCTGGCAATTGACATTATTAGGTCAAAGTATTTTATAAGATTTCTTTTAGAGTCTCTTTTTAAAATAACAAACCTGCTGTGATGTAAAAATCAGTGTCATGTGTTTTTATAAGAGCAGTTGAACAAAAATTTTCTATATGGAAAGGAAGTTCTCAGACTTTGTTTTGAATCTCACTTGGTCCAACTCCTGCGTGTCAGATAAGGAAGAGAAACAGATGCAAGATACGTGTTGCCATTCTTATCAATAGAATTCTTCATTGAGACTCTTGAGTATTTTATTGAAGTTTTCATTAAATGCGTCTTTTGTCCTAAAGCATTTCCTCAAGCAAATAACTTTCCTCTCTTGGCCTTCACTTAGTTTTTTTTTTTTTTGTTTTGTTTTTGTTTTTTTTTTTGTTTTAGGGGAAAAAAAGAGTCACACTCCTAGTTTGGAAGTTGCTCATAGTTGTAAAATCTACTCAGGTAGCACAGTATGCCTTGCTAGTGATAGGAAAATGCTGTTCCTGGACACTGTATTTGAATGGCGTAAGGATCATGTGTATTAAAAGTTAAGATTTTTTGAATAACAGCCTACAGTGAAAGACGCAGCGCATAGACAGCTCCCTGTGATAGGCATCGCAGCCTGCTCATTGTTCCCCAGGGAACTACTGCCTTACAAGAGGGAAAAAAAGTACTATCCACAGTGTCCATTTTCCTTTGGAAACAATGTCCCTGTTCCACCAGAGTTTATAACAGTGATTTTATTTTGAGAGAGAAAAAAGAAATCTGGAAAACAGTATTGACAGGTTTCTTTTAAACACATAAACACATGAAACAAACACCTGAAATAAAATAGATGTCTGAAATAGTCTACAATGTACCATGTAATCCAGCATTGTACCTTGGCAGGCTTGAAGATACAGCTCCAAGGTCAGGTTTGAATATACCATAATGGACTTTTCTGACATATAGTTTGTATCTATGTAAGGTCTTGGAATTTATGCTAGCATGTGGCAGAGTTCTGCAACTTAGCTGTGTTTTGCATTCAGAACTGTCTCCACCATTTGTTTTTCTGAGCAAACCAAATGATGTAATATATTTGCTTTTCTGCAGATACAAATCACTCTGGGCATGAAACTAGCTATTGCTTTTAATAAATGTACAAACAAATTAATCCGAGGTTTCCCATTTGCTCAAGCAAGAATTGCTCTTGTAAGTCCCAAGTGTTAATGGGGTCAGAGCTAATGCAGGTATTTAACTGCTGGTATTGGTGAGTCACCAATACTCAACTTGTGCCTTTTTGTTTGGTTACACCTTTGTTCTAGAGGTGCTTTCTAGGATCACAGCATTATACTTTTTTTCTGTTGCTTGGATTTATGCTGGCTGGCTTTAGGAGATGCATAGATAGAAATGTATTAACCAAAGTCTGTTTGCACTGTTGTGTTTTAGGTTCTGTGCCATTTAAAAAATGTGTTCAAAGTATCTAGTGTTAAAGATGATATATACTGTAGTATATGTAAACATTGGTATGTACGTGTGTGACTTTTAGTTTAAAGTTTTAAATGCATTTATATATATATATATTTTTTTTTTTTTCCAGCTCTACCAACAGGGCCGCTTATGCCAGCTGGGTAGTGAATTTTGTGAACTAGAAGTTTTTGCTAAGGTGCTACGAGCTTTAGATAAAAGGTAAGGTATTTTAATGTATTGGTAATTCTCATTTCAACTCTTACTCCTTGATCTGAGTTACAATTTTGAAAAATGTCTATAACTTTTGTGGTCTTCTAGCTTATATGATAAATACAAGATATATCCTCAGATTTTTTTAAAAGCTTTCAAATTAGTTCCTGTCTCTCTTCTCTGACCCCCAAAATAAATGAACAAATGAATAATTTAAAAAAAATCAAAACTTACGGATAGATGTGCCAAGGTACTTGGTTCCCAAAGTCCTTCCCTTGGTAGTGTCAGGTTTTAGCATTTCTGCTCTTAATGGGTACCTCCCTACTCATTTATCTGCTGCTTCTTTCGGAGTTGTGGAGTAAGGCTAAACCTGATACTTTTTCTCCTGAAGTTTTAACTGACAGTGGTGGTTTCCAGTTCCAATAATGTGTGCATTGTTTGCCTCTTGCTTCCACTGGAGGATGTGCTTATAAAGAACTATGCATACAGTCCCTTATTTTTCTGTTGGTCCAGCAACTGAAATGCATTAGCCTGGAGTTTGACAGTTACGCTTGTATTCATATGGTTTTGGATTGAGAGATTTGGAGTCCTTTCTGATTCACTACTCGTTTGAATTCATGGTGCTCAAGAGTCAACTGAGAGGAATGTTTTAAAAATTTTATATATAACCATTTTTTTCTATTTTTCAGACATCTACTTCATCATTGTTTTCAAGCTTTGATGGACCATGGAGTTAAAGTTGCTTCTGTCCTGGCCTATTCTTTCAGTAGACGATGCTCATACATAGCAGAGTCTGATTCTGCTGTAAAAGAAAAAGCAATCCAGATTGGCTTTGTTTTAGGTAACTGGGGATGATAGGCTGTTAAGTATTACACTTTCTTTTGGGAAAGCCTCAATTAAGCTATTTTTTCTCCCCTTTTTTATGACTGATTTCTCTTAAAGAAATGTGTGTGTTTGACACAATTTTTAGAAAACTCCTTGGTATTTTAAGAGGAAAATATATTTGATTTTAATATATATGAACTTTTGGTGTTATCTTTGCTGTTATAAATATATGAGATAAAGGAATTTTTTGTAGATGCTTAAACAGCGTTAAGACTTTTTGTGATGAACTTTCAGTTCAGCACTGGAACTCCTAACAGTTCTATGACATTTTGTAGAACTGTTTTGTGAGAACAGAAATATACTTCCCTTGCTCTCAGTGTGTTTTTCTTTTTTTTTAATCTTTCTTTCTTTCTTTCCTCCCCTCTTCAAGTTGCTTGGCAATGAGTTTCTGTATTTTAGTATGAGAAATAGTGAACTCGCACATTCCTGTTTTTTATCTTTATTTGCAGTGAAATGTAAGTAGGCTTTGAGTAAACTCACATTCCCTTAAAATAGTGGATTGCTGCTCAAAATTCTGTTTGTTCTTGAATTTCCAGGGGGCTTCCTATCGGATGCAGGATGGTATAGTGATGCTGAGAAGGTATTTCTTTCCTGCCTTCAGTTATGCACCCTTCATGATGAAATCCTCCACTGGTTTCGCGCAGTAGAGTGCTGTGTGAGGTGAGCTCCCCGGTAGTTCCCATACGCCTGGCTGTGAAATGTCGATTAATGCTTGTTACTGACTGCCCCATGTGGCATCCCCAAGCTCCAGGTGCCCTTCTTGGTGTTCAGGGGCACTATGGAACTTTCTTGGCTAGTGCTGAAGGTCAGAAGTGTTTCCTTTTGCAAGATCTCTGAATTTCTTACTCGTAGATTGTCAGCACAGTGTGAACACGTTGCCTTCTCTACAGTATGGCAGGTGCTAGACAGTGAAGGTGATCCAGTATCGCTGTCTTCAAGGCTTTTTGCACTTGAAGAGGTGTCGTGTATTGATGTTTGCTGAGATGATATTTAATAATAAGAGGTACTTGCTAAAGCCAAATACATTTGCAAATGATACAGATATGCAGGAGAGAAACAGAAAAGGAAGGCATACTTTTCCTGAAACCAAACCCAAAGAGTTCCCTTGCTCTGTGCTGAGTTACTTAGCTGCATACTTAAGGAAATGTTCAGGTGTCCTGTTCTTGGGGATGCGTTCAAGGATCCACAACTCGGAATGTAATTTTTATTTTTAGGACACACTTTCAACTTTTATACCTGCTGCAACCAACTATTCTTTTGAAATCCCTGTCGTTTGAAGCACAAGAACTAGATTTTATGATTGAAAGCTAACAACAAAACAGCACTTTTCAAAATCGCCTGTCGTACAAGCTAGGTAAAGCTGAATGGATGCAGTATTTAATCAAGCTCTTTGAAAATACAGCAGCCTTTTTGGTTTGTTTTTTGTTCTATGAAAATCTAATCTTCAGAAGGTGGGAGTATTTGGTCAGCAAAACTGCCAGAGGGTTTGGGAAGCTCCATCAACAGAATACAAGGAAACAGTTCAAAAAACAAACACGTGCTTAGTATAAGACCTAAGGAATAAGCTTTTCCCAGATAAGGAGAGATTTGTCGGATCAGGCTTGTGCATGACTTCCTTACGGAGCTATCGAAGCTGTTAATGTTGCAGCTGTGTATCCAGACAAGGGTCACTCTGATGGTCTGCAGCAGGTACCCAAGTAGATTCCACTGGTAGCACTGGGACTGCCCTCTTACATGTGTTGCAAGTGTGTGCTTGAGCTCCCCAGTAGTAGTGGCCATAGTTAAAATAGGATTTTCTTGTTTTAATGTGTGCTAATGAATGACATTTGAAATTTTTTTTTGAATATAAGTATTTATTTGAAGTATTTATTTGAATACAGGGCAAAACTTATCTTGGAAAATTGCTGCAAATGCTTTCCAACTGCTTTTTATGGTTGGACAAATAGGAAGAGCAACTGGGATTTGCCAATAGCAACTTCCTTTATGTGCCAACCAGAGGGCTGTGGCAACAGGCACTGCTCTGTCTTGTTCTGTTCTGCCTGCGGCTGCTCACTTTCCTGCCATAAATAAGATATCATGAGGAGGCAGGACACATATAGGAGTGGGGAAGGCTTGGCAGCCTTCTGTTGACGCATGGGAAGATAACTAATAAAAGATTTTTTCTCTTGCTTATTTCTATCATGTTATGTTCTCCTGCTATGTTTCCTCCCAGCTTAGTGCTGGAATTGCTAAGGTCATCTGCAAACTTTCTGTATCTCCTACCTCTTGTGAATAAGGTTACTGTTTCTTTAGCTTTTACGAGAAATGGGTGTAGGAATCGCCACCACATTGTTCTCTGTGCAAGAGGATGATCCCAGTCTATCGGTGGATTATGGAGACAAACAGCATCTTTATTTAGTGAGACAATGTTCTCTGCCATGTTGTATCAGGCTGTCTGGCGAGAAGAAATTACCTTAAAAGATCAACTCCCTCTCCTTCCCCAAATATAGGGAAAATAAGTGAGTTTAGCCCTAAGTAAACTTTTTTCTTTGGACAGGAATGTTACAGTCTATAAGTTGTGGAAAGAATTTCCATTACTTCCATATTATGCTGGGAGAAAAAAGAAAAAAAAAGTTGGAGTGAGCTCCCTGAACTGTAGCTGTTAATTCTGCCTGTGCAGAGACACCCATTGTTCCTGTAATGAGGGCTGATGGCCTGTATATAATATTGAATCCCTCTGGGCAATAGTGGGAATGAGAAGATTCTGCTCTGTGTTGAGGCATACACAAACAATCAAATAACAGCGTAGTTCAGTTGGAAACGTATCAAATGGCAAGAATGTGGAACACTTTCACAAGTGCTCAGTATGTAAATTCTGAAACCCTTTTGTGGAGAGAGCAGTAATTTTTTCTCAGCTTCAAAGTCACAAGGCAATAAAAAACTTTCTACCTTGATCCTCTAATCTCTGCAGTAGAATATACTGTTCCTACCAGTGTTTGTGTTAGAAATGGAATTTTAAATGAAAAAAATTTAAGTCCAGATTTTGAAAACGGGGCATTCTAAAAATCACGTTTGTAAACTAGAGTGCAGAGGCTGTACAAGTTGCTAAGCATGCAGGGATTCTTCAAGTTTGTTTTTTATGTCTTAAAACTTTTTTTTTCAAATGTATGTAACTGTTAATAGGCAAATAAATACGTAGAAATGCAGTCAAGCTATAATAAGTAAAGAATAACAAAAAAAGACATAGAAACTAAAAGATCATTAGCACAGGTAATGAAAGGAGAAGTAATAACAACTAATGTGGCAAGGTAATTACACTTGGGAGGTCAGATTTCTTTTTTTAATGTGAGCCTATGTTTCTTGCTGTGTTTCTGCCTTTAGTTACCATATTTAGCCATATTGCCATAGCGGCAGTATGTGCTGCATCCGAAGCATCACTCGTGCACTGAAAATCAGCTCCCAAGCTTTCTGGGTGTTTGGCTTACGGCTAGAGTATGACCATCTTCCTAATATTAGTGTTCTGGTGGTAAGGAGAAAAGGAAGCTTTGTATCAAAATAAGTGTTAGTTACCGTCACTCTTTGACTGACAAATCTACTGTCTTTTGCTAGACTTGAAACCGTTCTTTTTAATTAAAAAACAATAAAAACAAAAGTAACCTGAACACAGCACAGAGGTTTTGACTGAAACTAAAAACTTATTTTTTTCACAGGTAGTATTAATAGGTTGTGGTTTAAAAAATTGAAGAAACAGTTTCATGTTATTTAAGCAACATGCAAGAAAATGTACAATTCTGAGATTCCTTCTCTACAACCCTGTATCCTACTTTTTCTTGGGTATATGTTCTGGTTTTAGGCTTCCTGAGGTGATGTGCAATGTGTGGTTGGTATGATCTTGTGCTTTTATGGAATGAATTTATTTTGAAAGGAGAGGAGAAAAAAAAATGCTACCCCTGAAAGGCTAGTATTGCAGACATCAAAGAACATGCACAGTTATTAGCATAAATGTCCTGAGGCCTTTATTCTAGCTCTTGACTTTATCTTTTAGAATTTTTTTGGCTTAATGACGGATTACTTAAAATCAAATAACAAAATTTCAGCTTGTATAGAGGATTGTGTTAGACTTAGCTTTGTGGGCTTTTTTTCTTTGTTTTCAACAAACATCTGAAGCATCCAGATGTTGGGTATTATCTTTCCCAAGTGCTTATCTAAATTGCTGTACTATTCCTACTAGTTTACATCATTCCTTGTGACTTGCACTGAGTATTTTTCATGTTACACAGCAGTTCCCAACTGAATGCCATAGTCAGAATAACGCTTCCCTCTCTTGGAAAGCAATAGCTGATTGCTTGGTCTCTGCAATGTCTTTAATATTCCTGTCTCTTATTACTTGAAAGTTAAATGTTTTTTTGCCCAAGACCCAGATCTCAGTCTTTAGCATTTCTGCATTAGAGTTCTCAAGATCGCATTCCATTCTCTCCAGTTTTCCATGGAAAAACAGTCATCATTTCTCTTTCTGTTCTTGAAGCTGGGTGGCATGTATCTGGTTGTTGGAAAGCTGCTGTGTTTGTGGCTCATTTCTGGGGTTTTTGAAGGCCTTCTTGTTTGGTGTTCTTTTTGCAGGGCTAGTTTACATCTGCTGTGTGCTTGGCTGTCACTCCACTCTTGTGAAAGCGTGAGCTTAATTGCCTTTCTTGTTAGTATTGGAGGTCTTCCTGATAAGAAGATGTAGGAAGAAGCTGCATTAGCGGCTGTATTTACAACAAATTTAGCCATCTTGCCTTGCTGCTGCAGGAAATGTAACTACAGTAACTTTTAAATCTCTGCTCAAATGATAATAGAAATTTTGGTTTAGAGAATAATTCAGTCAAACGTCATTGTTCCTTTTGTTCTCTCTTTCCATTTTTTTGGAATATATTTCATAAACTATCACAAAAGTGGTGCTGCTGTACATGGTTACAGTTTCAAACGTTTAGCCCTTGTTTGCAATGTGAATTCTGCTTCGCTCTGTTGTACCTTTCTCTTCCTGCCCTGTGTTGTCGTTCTGATTTGCAATGGTTTTCCTAGTGTTTATTGATCTATATTATTCATTGCCTAATAACACATTTTCAGGAGGGACGAGACAGGTGCATTCACCTAAATTCTGTGTGTCTAAATAAAAAACAAAAAGCAAAAAAAGTCTTTTTCATTTTAAATGGACTCCGGAAGCCAGAATTGTTACTCACCTGGAGGAGTATGTTTCAGCACTGGTGTGTTTTGTCTGCATTTGACTGTTCTGCTGAAGCTTCTGTTAATCCTTCAGATTGAAAGGCAACAGGGTTAGAATGGGAGATACAGCAAGAGGAGGGAAAGGAAGATAAGTTTTTGTTTGGAGTTCATGTAAACTGGGCCAACAAAGTCTTTTCTGATGAGGCTAAGTCAGTAGTGGGTATCTAAGGGTCAAAGCCTTGTGCAGAGCACTGAAATTAGGTGAGTCTTGTAGACACAGGGTTAACTCCCTGTTTAATCCGAGATTTCTGCAATAGCCTTGTCCACCTTGAAACATATTGCCTTGCTTCCACCGTTCAGAAGGTGCTGATCCAAGCAGCTGTCATGACATCAGAAGATAAGTTGTACTTTCCCTCTTCAAGATACTTGTTGCGCTATCTCAGGATCCAATCTTCATTGCATAATACTGAAGGGGAAAAAATGCCTGTGAGACACGAAGCTTGGAGCACTGAAATAATACTCTCAAAATAGCTTTTGTGTGTTATGGGATTCAGAGCGTGTAGTTTTGCTGGGTGAAGAGCTCAGCTCTTTTTTGAGTATAATATCACTGTATAGCTCAATGATGCTACTGTATATTGAAATGGCTTATGCAGAAACCATTTAGACAATCTCTTCCTGTTTCTAAGGTTGCTGCATGTTCGAAATGGTAACTGTAAATATCACTTGGGAGAAGAAACGTTCAAGCTAGCTCAGTCTTACATGGACAAACTTGCAAAACACGGTCAGCAAGCAAACAAAGCGGCACTCTATGGGGAGCTGTGTGCACTGCTTTTTGCCAAAAGTCACTACGATGAGGTGAGTAGGGTTAGTTTGGTTTTGGTTTTTTTTGGTTTTTTTTTTCAGGAAACTGGGAATGGAATTCATGGCTGTCTCATTATTCACTGTAACTTTCTAGATAGTATTCCTCATCTTTTATTGGTTATGATGCTACCAGAGGAGTATGTGATTTAGTGACTCATATCTATTTGCTGATAGAGTTAAATCTGTAACAGTACTTGGCATCATTTCTAAATCTTGTTCAATATAGATTGATAGTGTTTTTCAATTATCTCTAAATTAAGTGTTAGAGAAGTGTTTTTTTTTTTTTTTTTTTTTTTTTTTTTTTTTTTTTTTTTACCTGTAATTAGTAGATAAAAACGAAAAGCAAAACAGAAATTGCATTTTTGTGGCTGTTTTGTATAAACTGGAACTGCATTATAACTGCTGTGTAAACTGTAGTTTTCCTTTAGCTCCTAAATTTACTGGCCAGGAAGCTGTACTCCCCAATAGGAATTGTAAGATTTACTTTAAGATTATAAAACTCTTAAGAAAACTCTGTAAGTCTAAAGACATAGCTGAACAAGTTTAGTCAGACATAAGAATTTGCAACATATTTTAAGTTTGTAATGTAAATACCAATAGTATATTCTCAGAGCCAGGTAGTATTTTTGTTAACGTTGCAACACAGTGAAGTTTTGACATTAATTATGTTGTTAACCCTTTGTTGCGAAGGCTTATAAATGGTGTATAGAAGCTATGAAGGAGATCACAGTTGGTTTGCCCGTAAAAGTAGTAGTGGATGTTTTACGGCAAGCTTCAAAGGTGAGTCTAAAATTTTTATTTCTTTTGTAACAAAATTACCATCAAGAATAAATGAAGCTAGGAAATGCTTCCAGAACTCCTGGATAAGCAGATTTTTTTATGAGCCTTATGCTTCCTATTTGTCTGTTTGCTCCATATCTGTCTTGTGCCAGTGATTTTGGTTGGTTTTTTTCCTTCTCCCCAAAAGTGAGTTAGAGCTACTGGAAGGAACATCATAACAAAGTTAATGTTCTGTACAGAAGTTGTCTGCTCCCCTCTTGGAGCTAGACTAGGCAAAGTGCTTTACCTTTGGTTAATGATGTACAGCACCCTTTAACTTTTCCCTTGAATAACTGAAAAGTCCTTTAGAATAACCACGTTTTGAAATTAACAGTAGTACTTAGTAATTGGGCCAATACCTGGTGGGGGCATGTTTTGAATATAGACCTTTATTTTCCCATTTAGGCTTGCGTTGTAAAACGTGAATTTAAAAAAGCTGAACAGCTGATAAAACACGCAGTATATCTTGCCCGGTAAGTAGCACTCCTCAAAATCTCTCTTAAATTTAAGTATAACTTGCCTCAAGTTGTAATGGAAGTTTGTTTCAACAGGGAGCATTTTGGAGCCAAGCACCCCAAATATTCTGATACACTACTAGACTATGGCTTTTACTTGCTCAACGTAGACAATATATGCCAATCTGTTGCGATCTACCAGGTATGCAGTAAGGCTGAATGTCTTCACTTTCTGATATTGGTAGTATCTCAAATATTTCTATTTTAACTTGCTGCTTAATTAATAATTGACTTGAATTACTGCAAAGCTTTTAGCTTAAAAATATTGTAGGCTTGATCTATTTTCTTCCCTGATCCTGAAGTGGCTTTTTTGCACTTATGGCTTGTAACTATTCTGGAGATAGGGACTGACCAGTAGGGTGGGGTTTGTTTGCTTTCATTTGTAAGAGTGAGAGCGATTCAGAGGTGTGGTTTTTGGGCGGTGGAGTTTTTTTGGTTTGTTTTCTGCGTTGATAAAACTGTTTGCTTTAACACTTTCAGACAGCTCTTGATATCCGGCAGTCAGTATTTGGAGGTAAAAACATACATGTAGCGACAGCTCACGAAGACTTGGCTTACTCCTCTTACGTTCACCAGTACAGCTCTGGAAAATTTGACAATGCACTGTGAGTACAGTTGTTTGAAGTATTAGCAGCTAATACGGTTCTTTAAAAAACAAAAAAATGTTCTTAAACAATGTAAATTTTCCCATTAGAGTTTTAATGCATTTGTTTATTGTACACCCCTCCTTGCTTACTGCTGATGTTTTTACCAGTCAGCTGATGTTTTAAATGAACGTGCATACACTTGAACTCTTTCAGATTCCACGCTGAACGTGCTATTGGCATTATAACTCACATTCTCCCAGAAGACCATCTTCTCTTGGCATCTTCCAAGAGAGTTAAAGGTAGTGTTTTTTATTGCTGAGGCATTTTAATATTTTATTGGTGAAAATCAGTCATTCAGATATGTTGCTGTGTCCCCTAGCAGAGGTAATGTAACTTTTTTTTTTTCTCTCTGTCAAACAGAGCTCGCACTAGAATACATTGTAGTCCTCAGTGTTTTCTGTCAACACTTGTAAAATATAAAGAAAAAATTCAGCTTAAATGGAAACTCTTTTGAATAAAGGAAAAGAAAAAAAGATGTAAAAATGTTGAATATGAAAGTGTTGGTCATGAGATATCTGGTCGTACTTTTCTACAAACTGTTTGAAATAAAGCCTGATTTAGGTGTCTTCCCAAGAGGCCTTGGGTAGATGGCTTTTTGCTGCCTACAATTAACATCTCTCTGGGTTTAGAACACAATAAAGTGATTTTTCTTCCTCTCCTGTATTCAGCACTTATCCTGGAGGAGATTGCAATAGACTGTCACAACAAGGAAACTGAGCAGAGATTACTTCAAGAAGCTCATGACTTGCATCTGTCCTCACTTCAATTAGCTAAGAAAGCATTTGGGGAATTTAATGTACAAACAGCAAAACACTATGGCAACCTTGGAAGACTGTATCAGTCCATGAGAAAGTTTAAGGTAGGATTATATATTGTAAATGTGAATAAGAATTTGGGGAAACATATTTTTGCTTTCTTACTACTACTGTTTTATTCATTTTATAATGGACTACTTATGCACTACACAGTTACTTTTCCTGAAACCTTACAGTTTTCTAACTTGTTTCTTTTTATGGCATGATGAGCGGTGTCTGTGGCTGACCCATATGAATTTGATCCCTGCAGGAAGCAGAAGAAATGCACATCAAAGCAATTCAGATTAAGGAGCAGCTTCTGGGTCAGGAAGATTACGAAGTTGCCCTGTCAGTGGGACATCTAGCTTCTCTGTATAACTACGATATGAATCAATATGAAAATGCTGAGAAGCTTTATTTGAGATCCATAGCAATTGGTAAGTGGTACTTAAAATATATTCTGTATTGCAGTCCCAACATCGCAGAAACTTTGCACTTAGTGAAATGCAACATATTAATTTGCATGTGGGTTCAATCTAAAGATAATTATTTTTCCTGAATATTCTGCTAGTGCTTGAATTCTAGAACTGTGTTATTTTTAGTGCTTTGTCAGAATCTACTCGGACTCTTCAAAACATTGAGGAGAAAAATTAATGATTAAGAGCTTGAGTATTAGTCTTTATGTTTTGGAGTTCTATCTGGGAGTTAAGTTCAAGCAGTAATTATCTTTTGAAATAAGTTGTTGTGTCTGTCAGCCTTCCTATATCGTAGCTAAAAATTTTTTCTTGCCCATCTGTTACTCGCAATGAACCTATCAAAGCAAATTAAATGCATCTCTGGGCAATGCTGCAGCTCAATTTTAAGGCAATCTTAGTTTGTACAGTTAGCATATACGATTTATTATGATAAAACACATAATTGGAAAGCAGGAAAAGCAAAACGAGCATCGGTGCTTAAATCTGAACTTGGGCTGAAATTAGAACACAACTGTTCTGTTTATAAGACTCGTAGATACTATATGAGAATGAAGGAAAAGATTGATATAAATTGATCCAGGAAACTTGCCTGTTGTTCCTGTGTTTTTATTATTATTACTTTATTATTCATCCTAATAAAGAGATGATGACTGCACTCATCACACATAAAATGGTATGAGAAAAAGTACAATGTTCTGAGTGGATTACCTTTTCATTCTGTTGTCTTCTGGATTTCTTTAGGAAAGAAGCTTTTTGGTGAAGGATACAGTGGACTTGAATATGATTACAGAGGTCTCATTAAACTGTACAATTCCATTGGCAATTACGAGAAGGTTTTTGAGTACCACAATATTTTGGCCAATTGGAACCGGTTGCGGGATCGGCAGTTCTCAGTTACAGATGCTCTGGAGGACGTAAGCACCAGCCCTCAATCCACTGAAGAAGTGGTCCAGTCTTTTCTCATGTTTCAGAACGTTGATGGACAGAGTAGCTAAGGAACTTGGGCAATTAACCAGTTAAGGGTTTTTTTGTTTTTTTTTTGTTTTTTTTTCCCCAGATTACAGGGGAAAGTCATACTGTGAAATCTAAACCATGTAGTTCTCTGGGGGCTGGAATTTGCATTGAAACACTGGTCCGGTCTACTGAAGAGTGCCCATACGGATGAATGTGTGTTAAATTCTTATCAGCATGTGTATGGCATGTTTAGTTCGGCTCAGATTTTGAACTCGGTGTTCCGGAAAACCCGGTCTCTCTCTCTCTTCTTTCGAAAGAAGCTACTTTGCAGAAAGTCTGCAAGAAAACGTTAAATAAAACCGTTTGAGTCCAAAAGAGTTGCTTTCTTGTTATGAATGGAAGGTTTCATCGAGAGCTTTCTCCTGACAAATAGAAAGAACACGTGCTGTCCTGTACGAAGTCATACCAGAAAGGTCTTTCTACTGTACGCATTGTAGCAGAGTTCACCACAAACATTTGAGAAAAGGGAGAACGCCCTAGCCTTGGCTGCTGCCTTATGAAGAAAAGTGGCAAAGAACCCACTTTGGAAAGCAACATCCTCTGTGAAGCACAGTGGGTTGTTAAGCGAGTCGTCACCGTATGTTGTTTTAAACTCCTGAACTGGACCAGTGTTCATCTGTAAGTGATAGAAGATCCAGTAGACCAGCAATCTTAGTTTCCTTTGGTACCAACCAAGAGTGCTAATCTTTCTAACAGGACCAGGAAAATCAAACAGTGGACCAGCCTGCTAGAAAAAGTTTTGGACCAGTGGCTTTAATTTAATATTTCTGCCCCTGCATTCACTTTTACAGTAGAACTATTTCATTTAGATGTATGATCAGTGCAAAATTATATTCATGTAATAGATACAAAACTAGGAAGTGAACGTTCTTTAGCGGTTGCGATGGCATGTCTTTACCTAGCAAGCTTATACGGATATTAATGTCAATGCCACAAGCGAAAACTAGAAATGCTTAAATATTTGCTGCAGCCATCTTATTTTCCTTTCTGAATGGGCTTACTCTAATAATTGAGGCAGTAACTTGTTTATACCAGCTGATAGTTTTGTATTAAATCCAGTTCAATTTTATGTTTCTGGAGAACACGACTTCTTGTACAGTTTGCAGGGGTCAGCGGAAAAATGCCAAAAAGCACAACAGGTCTTTTTTGTGATGCTTCGTTTCTACATTAAACAATAGTACAACCAGAAACTGATTCCTTTATATTAATTTAAAAAGCAGAAGTCAGCTATAAGGATCCTTTAATATCGCCTATCTCACTAGCTTGTCTTAATTTTTCTTCTGTTTTGTGGGGGGCTGCTTTGTTGTGAGGTTCTTTGATTTGTTTTTTTTTTAATGTTGCAGTAATACTCAATTTGAAAGTCTGTGTAACATAGCAAACTAGCACCAACTCACTGCTGTTACCTCAGTTCTTATTATAGTGGCACAACGGGTGCTCCTATAGTTGGGATTCTGTCCGTTTTGGGTTTTCTCCCTTCCTCCCCTATTTTCAGGGGTTTATAACTTGGTCGTGGAAGTTCGGTCCAAGTTGAGGCTCAGCGAGGGAGGTTCCTACAGGACTTGGACTGGATGTTTGCTTTGGGATTTGTTTTTATTTGTCCGTAGAGCTTGGGGCAGGATGAGCTGCCCGAAGCTCTTCCAGAGTGCGGAGCAGAAACAGGCGTTTCGGACACTATGTGGAGCTCACCGGCTCGCTTAAACGTTGCAGGCAAATAGTTCGTATACTAGTGCCTTCAAGTATCTTTTTTGGGGGAGAGGCTGAATACCACCAACTTTTCAAATGTAGTTATGTAATTAGTGACCGCAGCTTTAATGATTGCATACTTGGAATATTTTAAATGAAGCATTAGGAAGTATTTGCATAAAGAAAAGGTGTTAACACTTAGGCTGCAGTATATTCTAAAAGGCTGTTCAGTGAAAATCCACCTTCAAATTATGCATGGATTTAAATTAACTACTTCATAGCATTTTTGGTTGCTTATGTGAGTTTGTTTGGGTTTTTTTGATACTACAAATATATTTGGCTAACTACATGCAAAATATTTTTAGCCCTGAATGTTCATATAGCAGGACAGTGATGTATTATAAAATTCCTGAATTTAATTCCTATTAAAACTATTTAAAATCAAATTAAATAGATGATACTAGTACCAGAATTGGAGCAGGGGGAGCCCTAAGGTTTTCATAGGCAAGTTGTATAATTTTTGTACCTGAAAAGCCCTGCCGCTGGGTCTGGGTTGTGTGGTCTGGAGATCCCATTTCCCAGGGCTTCCCATCTTGGATCTCTGCTTCTTTGTCAGAGGAACCTCGGAGTTCTCCAGGCTTCGTTTGGAGCAGGTTACTTAAGCGATACTGAGAAAAGTGCTCTATGGGAATCCTTGTATCTTTTTTTGTTTTTCTGCTTGTTTGTTTGTTTTCCCCTCTGTTCTGTGTCTGTTTTATCAGTTGCCTTCGCTTTACAGCCGTGAACAGGAGAGCGTCCAAGCTGAGGCGGGTTAGGGAGCTCTGCTGCCTCTGTCCCGTAACCAGACACGTCCGTTCAGTTAACCACAGGGCCCTTTCTCTTTACCAAACTGGATGGCTGGATGTGCTTTACCTTCTTGCTTAGAGCTGCTTCGTCAGCTTGTTATATGCGTTGTATTTAGGGCTTCTCTGGGAGGAATTAAGGTCCTAACGATCACTGCGAGGTCTCTTTGATAATGGAATCTATATATCTTATTTTGAGCTCTCAGAAATTAGCTTTCTGCGTTGGCATGTGGGCTCTACCTGAAATGCTGTGCGAGTCCTTCCCCTGCTCCGTGCTTGTCCCTGCTCGTGCAGCTTGATGTTTGGAGCCTAGAGCATTGGGTGACCTTGGGGTAAGGTAAATGGCCATATAAGGTCTGTCCCTCCCCTAAAACTGTGGGCACCTCTGGTGACTGCAATAAATTTGCAGATGATCCCAAAAAAGCCTTTATTTTCCTCACTGGTGTGCCGGGTGGAGCTGGAGGAGCAGAGCAGGGATCCCCATCCTTGCTCCTGCTGCTGGATCCACTGTGTGACTCTTGGCAGCCCAGACCCTGCACCTTCCTTTTCCCACTGTTAGAGGGATTTGGGTAGCCCCAAAACGAGGGGGGTTTTTGTTCATGTCTGAGTGTAAATATTGTCTAGGGGGCTGTGCGGGCAGCCCTGCGTCTTGGGAGAACTCGTGTCCCCGAGGAGCCAACTGGGCAGCACTAAAACTGGATGATTCTTGGCATTTACGGGTTGATTCTTGGCGTTTCGTGCGTGCACGGGGCACCTACCTGTATCTCAGCAGGTGCCTTGTGCCGCTGGCATTAAAAGGGAGACCTGAGAGTGGGAGGCCCATGAAATGCAGCTGCAGAGTTTGCGCTCTCCAAGGTAAGTAATTTGGTCGCACTGCGGTGACTCCTCGTGAGTGCTGAGGACAGATGGCGCTCCTGCGGAGAATAACTTAATTAGTGTTCGAATTTAAGCCCTTACTGTTGTCTCAAGCAGTTAATGTCAAAAAGACAGTTATTTTTACGTTCTAATGCAAAGATTTCAGTTTTGCAAAGGAAGGGGAGAAGGTGATGTCGGGATTTCTCCACCCGTGCTAGGGCTCAGGCTGCTCTGTGCATTTGGTTGCTTTTGGGTTTCTTTGGGGTTTTCCTCCCAGCTAGAGCTTATGGAAAGGCAGAAGTACACGCAGCGTTTGAGAACTGCCAAAAGAGGCAGGGGAAAGTTGCAGAAAGGTGTTTCAAAATAGATCCATCCCTCAGTTACTTGAAGTACAACAACTAGGGACTATTTGGCTCCAAGCAGTTGCTCGGTCACTTTTATGACATGATATTTGTTACGACCATCAAGTGTCTGCCTCTGTTTCATAGTCTTTACGTACTTTGTATAGTTATCTATTGTTTAAGACTTTTTTTCTTTTTTTCTTTTTTTTTTTTACGTGGGGTTTTGTTAAATAATTTTGGAGGGTTTTTTTGTTGTTGAATTCTAACTTATTAGGAAAATGATGTTCTTAACTTTGAAAAATGAAGTTTTCCTTTAAATGTGCTGCAGTCTCAAGTTTGCTAAAGGTGCCATTGCGCTGCTTCTCATGGTACAGAAAATGCACATTTAACTTAATTTCCTTTTTATAGTCATACAGATTGGTAGAATACAAAAAAAAAGAAAAAGAAAAAAGAAAGAAAACGCGTTGTGCCTAAAACATGATTGAAGCTATTGACAAAACTTTACTCGGTGGATGAAAATGGGATTTCACTGCCTGGGGAGGCAGCAGGTAGCGTGGGGAGGCCTTGCTGGTACCAGTCTCTCAGCAAAGATTCTTTTCTCTGTGCAGAAATTTTTATTTTATGTAAAACTCGCCATTTCCCCCCCTTTTCCACCACCCCCCCCTTCATATTTTCCTAAAAAGAAAATCACTGGCCAAATGTTACTTGCAAATCTGAATATTCCTTGTGAGCGTGTTCGTGTTTGATGCAAATGGCCTGTTGCATGTTTTATTTCTTGGCCTTTTGGGGATTTCTGTGAGAAGTGGGGAAGCAATTTCCTTCACCTGAACATAAACCATATATGGAAAAACTGACAGCAGTAGTAATGCTTTTGTCTGTAAATCTCAGGAATGTTTTAGGCAGTGAAACAGGTTTCCCTTCAGTGATATAAAGGTGCGTGCTCTAGGGTCTTGTTTAACAATATTTCATTGCAATCCTAGGTATCTATAGCATGAGTGGCCTTAGTGAGTTTGTTGAAGTGCACATTTTTTTTTTTCCAGAAGTAAATTTTAAGATGACAAAGATATATACTATATAAATATATAGAGATATTTAGAAACTTGGTTTGTGGTGCACAAGTTCAGTGTTGGATCACTAAATAATTGTCGCAGGTACCATATGTGTAACTCTTCTTTTATGTATATTCTTTTATGGGAAGCAATGTTGCCATGGTAACTACAACTTTACAATTTCTTTACTACTTAATGATGTGAATGAACTCTACATTTTATTGAATATTACCAGGCTCAGTACTATTTTTATACTTTATTGAACTACAGGGGATTTTAATTTAATAGCATTCTAAAAAAGATGTTGCTTGAACTGTATAACTGTATAAATCCAACTACTTATACGAAAAAAAATCTCTAAACCAGAATCTCTACCTGTAGTGCCACAGTCATTTATATGAGAATATCGTGATCATTACTAGACTTTGGAGACCGCCCTACCTGTCGTGTCAAGACTTAACGTTTCGTATCCTCCTTCTCACAGACTGCAGTGCCCGACATTATTTGTAAACCATCAAACCATCCTATGTTTGTAACCAGCATTGTGATATTCTGTAACTGTATTGCTAAAACGAAATATTGACCTAATAAATATAGTGTTCCTGCATTTGGAAGTACTGGTGTTGAATTCGGCTCGTCTCCTCCTGCTCTTTGCTCTTGCGCTGGGTGGTTCTGGCTCATGCAGTTAACTTGAGAAACATGGAAAAAATCGGCATTTTGGGTGATTTCTGGTGCGGTTGTTGCCGTCTTGGGGTGTTTTTGATGCCCCGTCGGGTTGTGTTTGCACCCTCCGTGCTGGGCGGTCATTGCGACTGTGCTGATGTCGTGGGTGAAAGACGCCCGATGCTGCTCCGCTCGTTGCTTTCTCAACCCCTTCCCTTCTCCCCAGGGAAGCGCTGACTCCTGGGGATGCTGAAGCCAAGGGACAAAGCACAAAGCGGCAGAGAACCCGAGAGGAGTCCGGGCCTGCGTAAGGGAAGAATTACCAAGCAGGAAGGGCCAGTAAGGGAAACCTGGTGGAAACGGGTATGTGGCCACCCCTGGGTGCTGGAGGAGTCGGCAAACGGAGCCGGGTCGAAGCTTCCTGCCCTGGTCAGCGTGAGCAAAGCCCTGGCATCAGCAGAGAGACTAGTGCATCCCCGCTGAGGCCGGGAGCCACTTGGGAATGTGCTGGGAATGCTGATGCCAAAGGGGCTGGCTGCGCCCGGACGTCACCATTCCCTATTGAACCGTATTTCTGCTTTCTGCAACACAAGTTACACCCTTCAATGCCCTTTTTAACTGTAAACAGGGGCCTCGTCGCGTCTCCCTGGCTTGTGTTTTGTCGAGGGAATGGTTTTTGCTGGCGGGGAGGCGTTCCGTCTGGTTTCACGTCACGCGTTGGGCAACGCGCGTGGAGATCCCGGCTCTTCCTAAGAGCCGAGCCCCGGATTGCCTAACGCTTCCGTGAACTCGCGTCGCAATGGAAGTGCGAGAGCAGCCTGCGTTGGGAAACGCGCTGAGCGCGGCCCTTGTGCAAGGCGCCCGGCCGTTCCCAGCTCTCCAGCCCACCCGCGGGATGTCCAGGGTATCCCTAGCAGAGCTCTGCTTTCCTTGAGAGCTTTCCTGTCGCTTCTAGGACCCTCAAGTCCTGGATACGTTCAGGAATGATCCGGGACGTGAGCACGCTCTCATCTTGCTCCATTTCGTTTTAAACGCGTGTGACATTTTGAGGGCGCGCAGTGTTTTTTCTGACGCGATTGCATGTGATGTTACAGCTGATTTGCAGCGCCCGAGCTGCGGAAACGGCTCCTTTTGCGTCTGCAGAGCTTCGCGTTCTGCTGACCCAGGTCTGCGCTGCACAAGCAGCTCTGCTTCCCTTGCAATGCTCTGATCCAACCGAGTTGCTCTTGCTGCCTGTCCAACCTCATGCAAGGAAACCCCGGGAGAAGCGGAGTCTCCGTGGCCGGATGAGGGTGCCCCGGAGCTTCCCCCTTTGCAGCCCCTTGTGAACAAGAGTTTCTGCCTCTGCTTTGCACAGGTGCCATGCGGATACCAGATCCGTACCAGGGCTTCTGGACATGATCCAAGAGACCCTTAAAAGTGAGTCTCATTTTCCAAAGAATTCCAAAAAAAAAGCCAGTATGGGCTGCTGAACCTAGAGAGGAATGACCCTGGCCCTGCTTTGGCTCAGATGTAAAGGCAATAACAGAAGCCATTACCAAAACATCCCATTTGTAGCACGAGGGAAGGATCTGCTTGTTTTTTGTTCACTTACCAGACTAAATGCTCCCGTGCCAGGTTACTGCTAGGTTTTCCTAAAACCTAGATTCCACCTGCCAAATGCAGCCCATGCCAAAACGCAGCCCGCTCGGCTTGGTCACTATTTTCTCTTGCAATTCCTGCTCTCCTTGAGCAGTAGCTCCCTGCGGAGCCTCTTCGCGGGGCCGGCGCTGCCCGTGTCGCACTCGCATCGACGGGCAGCAGCCGCGGCGGCTGCCAGCGGCGCTGACGCCGCTCCGGGCACGGGGCCACGGTTTGCCCAGACCTGCTAGAAATAACAAGTGTGCGCGGAGACGTTACGAAACCTCTTTTGTTTCCGCCCTACAACGCGCTCGTTGAGAGGGCTCTCCCTCCTGCCGTCTCCTCTTGATCGATCAACGCGGGGGCATCCGGAGGGGGCACTGAAAAGGGGCTGCTGCGGGAGTGCGACGAAGCCCGTTTGGTCACCAAAACTGCTCCTGAATTATTAGGCTTTATTCAAAACAGATGTGGTAGCAAAAGTAGATCTGATAGCTGGCATCCTCAGAGAGGTCTTGGTGCTGGTGCACTGTTAAGAACCTCCACGGTCGTTATAAATAGGGTGACGTGGTTGCAAATTGCCCGCTTGGATTGGGTGCGTTGCTATGAGGCTGCAGTATCTGGGGGGTTTGTGGTTTGGGAAGCGGTGGGGACTGCTTTTATCCCGTGCGTCTTGTTCGGTGCTCGGTGATGGTGCTGCACGTACTGCTTTCTGCCTCTCTGTTGACCTCGGAAGGTGCCTGCTAGAACCTTAAAAAGAAAAACCCGGAGTCAGCGGCAGGAATAACTGCTGCAGCCAGAGCAGCAGCTCGAGGAGCCTGATGCTGTTACGCCCCTAACTGCCCTTTGGGGTTCTGACTGGCTCGATGCTGCATTTGGCTCAATTCCACAAATACCTCCTCATTGGAGATGAATGGGAACACCCTGTGGATCACGGTGCCTAGGGATGTAGGCTCTCAAGCCAGGGGTAATCCCGAATCCTTGCTTTCCGCTTGTTACCCTTCAGCTGCAGCATCTTCTGGCATTTTGTGTGCTTTGTCTTCAGTGCGTTCGCCCTATAAGCATCAAGTGTCATCCCTGCTGCTCGGGTAGGTGGCAGCTTCTCTGTGAAAACTCCCCCAGGACGTGTGACTCCTTGAGCAGCTCAGAAATAGCCCCGTGTGGGACCAGCCGCGGGGCAGCAGCGCGGGGCTCTCCTGCTGTCGCTCCCCCTGTCCCTTTCCCGTCCCCGCTCTGGGGCAGGGGCCGAGCGAGTGGGTTGCTCCTGGCTCGCCGCCGCGACAGGTTGCTCCGCATTCTTGCTGCGGCGCGTCGGTATGCGCCGGGCTGGGCCCGCAGGAATGCTCTGAGCATCCGCACGGGTATGTGACAACAGGGCAGCTACTGTCACCTGAGAGCGGGCGGGTGAAGGCACCTGCCACCGAGGCCCTTCCCATGGCTATTTCCCTGTGTCCCTGGGGACAGCAGCCCGGAGTGTCCGGCTTCTGCTCTGCTGCTTGTCCCTCCTTCCCTCGGGTTTTGGCCAACACCAAGCAGCGACGGCCGCCCCGGTGCAGGAGGAGGACGCGGTTCCCCAGTCGGTTGATGCTGGCCCTGCCGGCGCCCGGCGCCCGCGTTACCTCTCGGGGACAGCCCTGGTGGGCGCCGCTTTGTGGGAGCGTTTGCGGTGGCCCTGGCCTTGCACCGGGTGTCCCTGCGCGCCGCTCCGGTCCCCGCCAAGTCCCCAGGCGTCGTAGAGCGTCCTCAGCTCTTTCTCGGACACCGGAGCCGAATGGGCGCTTTCCAGGTGGCAGTAGAGTCGCTGGAGGAGGAGAACAAGCAGCACTTGGAAACGGGGACCCAAATCCCAACTCCCATGTGGGCAACGGGGGCTCCCACAGCACCCCAATGCCAGGCCGCCCACGCTGGCTCCGCTGCCGCTGGATGTCACTGTCGCTTTATGGCAGCGCCTGCACTGGAGGCAGCCGCCGCGTCCCGGGGCCGCGCGGGATGTTACCGGGTCCCGCTGGAATCCCGCAGGGAAAAAAGATCATTTTGTATTGCCAGCAGTCATGGAGCTTGGTGTTCCTTTAAAAAATAAGAGAGCAAAGAAAAAGGGGGGAAAATATCTAGGATAGCAGATGGTGTTAAAAAGCAAAGCAGTAAGTTTGCGAGGCTGAGATATGGGGATAGTTTCTATTGCAAATGAGTTTTCTGCATTACCTGACAGTAAGCAGAGTTCAAATGAAAACGTTATTCTGCTCCTAGGTTTGGATCTAGGGTACTTTAGTACTGAAGCCCAAAGCCAGAGGATTGGGGCTAGTGTGGAAATACAAATGTCCTTTTTAAAACAAAAAGCCCCAAAAGCCTAACTGCAAGGGTAGGGAATGTAGATTTTTTATCTTACAGTTACTGAGTGCTCCTAACTCAGGCTATTCTGCAAGCCTCTCTGCTGTTTAAAAATAAAAAAGCAAACAAACTCATGAATTTACCGAGTTAACATACCAGCAACCTCAATTATGATAGGCATTGGTTCTGTATTTTGGTGCTCATTTATCTAAATAACGAGGTGTTTCCAAACAGCCTATTTCTGTTCTGCGGAGCGCGTGCCGGCTCCGCTCCGCTCCGCAGCCGGTTGTTTATGACTGAGCGGGGAGCTGCCTGCCGTTCCCTTCCCACAAAGGGCAGAGATGCTTATTTTCTCCCACTTGTCTTGCATCACAAAAGGCATTTGTCAACCGTTATATAACGGGCTGATTTGTCGCTGCTTCCACCAGCCCTTTTGGAGGCAGCCTCGGCGCTGGCAGCTCTTTCTTCTGGCTCCTGTGGATGCTCGTGGGCACGAGCCGATGCGCTCCCATAGCGCACGATGCAGCATGACTAATACTTGTCACATACAGTCTTTTTTTTTTTTTTTCCTTTTTTTTTCCTCCATGGAGAGAGATGGAGACGTGATACAGGGTTCTGTGCTTTGGTTGTGCAGTTCGTGTTGGGAATCTGAGGGTGTTTTTGTTTTTCTTTTAATACGTACGCTTCGAGGTGGTTACGGAGAGCTAATGTGAGAAAAATGGGCTCTGGGGGACTTGTCCTCAGCCCAGGTCATGTCCCAGCCCAGGTCAAACCACCGGGAATGGCCGTGCTGGAAACAGACCCGACTTGGCCGGGAGCGCTGGAGAGTTGGAGTTACCGGAGCGAGAGCTCCCCTTGCAGCCCTGCTCCCAGGGCCTCCAGTTGCTATTTTGATATCCCCGGTGAATCTGGAGCGCCTCACACTAGCACTGTGCGAGTATGTTTGCTTTTTCACCTAGGTTTAATTTCCTTATTGTCCAGAATATCTATTTGGCCTTATAAACAAACAAGTTGTTTTATTTCCTCATAAACTGAAACCAAAAGCTGGCTGCCCCCCTTTCTCTCGAAATGGAGGAGGCAGCTGTTTACCTGCAGCCTCAGACTTATTTATTGCTGCCACGTATCAGATGGCCACAGCTCCCTAATGCAGAGCAAACGGGGCCCTGGTGCCCGGCTGTGTCTGCTGCAGAGGCTCCCGACTCCGCTGGTAAAAGCTGTTTTTTAAGGATCTTTGCACTTCCTGAGCGCCCGGCCTTTGGTCAGCAGAGATACTTGTAATGGGTCCTGAACGTGCTTGGCTGGATTAACCCTCTGAAGTTGGTGTTCTCAGGAAACCAGTCGCTAGCTTCCTTTTCTACAGATGCAATAAGGTCTATAGGAAGCACCGCTTTCTCTTTTTCTTTTTTTTTCTTTCTTTCTCTCTCTGAATTAGCTGCTTGTTTCAAAGCACATATCTTCTACGATCAACTAAAATTAAGGCTAAAATGTGGCCTTAATTACAGAGCCTGTAGGCTCTGTAATGCATGCCTGTGTCAGGAGCATGGTGGCAGAGGCTTGGGTTGGCAAACGGTTTCCAAAGCCACAAAACAGTGTGGCAGATGTCACCTCAGGTCCCCAGTCACCACAGGACCTCTCAGCAGAGCAAAGGTTTCCCTAAAATACCATCCAGCCATGGCACAGGTATCCCTTTGGTATCCCAAAGGTATCCCTTTGATTACATTCCAACAGGAATAACCCTTGCTGGATATTAACTTCCCCAGTTTCTTACCAGAAACTTCTCCGTTTGGTTGTTCTTGGTGTATCTGTACAGCCTGTGCAGTTGTCTCGCGTCCAGCTCTGAGAAGAGGGAGACGTACGTCCACAGCATCCTGCGGACAGACCGACCCGTGCGCGTGAGTAGAGGCTGCTTCATTCCCCTCCTAAAGCTTCTCCTAGCCCCGAGATGGCGAGGAGAACCAGCAGGGAACCCCCTGCACACGGGTTTTTGCAAAATTTATACATTTTGAAGCGTGTGTGGGTTTTCCCATTACCTCGGTGGCCAAGCAGCAACCAAGGGATTGCCAAGGCAGTTCTCCAAAACACCCAGTATCTCCCGGAGCACTTGGGGCACAAACAACTTGAGTCTCAAGCTGTAAAAGCTCGAGGGGCTCCCAGCTCTGCTCCTTGGGCATAAACCCCTGTCCCCTGTGGGCAATATTAGGGCCCCGCAGCCGCCCCGTGGCCTTACTGCTTCCAGTGGCTGACTTCAGCGGGCTTGCAGTGCTGCTGCAGGAACATGCTGATGTGGTCCCCGAGCACGGTCAAGCTCTCCCTCGTGTACCTGAGCCTCTTCTCTCTGGGCACCTGCTGCGGCAAGCACAGCCTCTGAAGGGGCTTTTTGTAGGGTCTCAAAAACTCCTTACACTGTGGAGGAAAACAGTGGGTTCAGATGTGGTTAGCACTCAAAATCTCACTCGGAGCTTATTCTTCAGTAAATAAGCTCTTTAAATAGCTGGGTGAAGAAATATTAAGGGCACCCTGTGTTCTCCCGGTGGACTTTTGGGTGGACATGACTGAACAAGAGTGGGTTTGGGTGGAGATCAGGCCTGCGAGTTTCGGGTTCCTTCCCAGCGTGACACCAAGAGTGAAGTAAGTCAAATGTAAAAGCAAGGGGGAACTTAGGGCTTTCCAGGACTGGGGATTCCCTATGGACATTATAGGGCAAAATACAGATTTCGGGCTACAGAAGAGCTGTGGTTTGTGCAGGGAGGAGGAAGGGAACTTCTGTTCACACACTCAGTTCTGCTTCCTGTGCCTGTACCCTGGGGTATGTTGCAAATGCCAGTGCATGACAGGAACTGGTATGTGAAAGCAAACAACATGTTGTGGATGCCCTCTGTTTCTTGCTTTCTTTTCCTCCTGTTGTGTGCAGTAGACCAAGGCCGGGGTTACGTGTGGTTATGCCACGATGCAACAGAAATGGAAATGAGGTTCCTCTGTAGGAAGATCGGGAAATTCATTTTTATCACAGATCATATTGATCCAGATGAACTAAACAACCAAAATTGGGGTGCGTGTGTCATTACATGAAAAAAATAACATTAACAGTACATGTTTCCAAAACTCCCCGATCTGTGTGAAGAGTTTTTTTTCGTGATGCATTTTTGTTAATTTATGAAAAGCCAGCCAGTATCACACTCAGTAGACTAGAAAACAACCAGGAGGTCAAAAGCTTTTACATGTGGCAGGATGTGGCTCCAAAATGAAGTGTTTTGTCATGGTTTCTTGCTCCCTCTGCCAAACTTGAGTTTTACTTGCTCATTCTCTCAAGACAGCTTAATGTCACTTTTTTTCCCTATTTTTCCCTATTTATCCCTATAAATCCACTTGGTGTCTCACAATTTTAAAGGTGTCCTGGTCGAGGTCTTCTGTGCAGCAGATGAGCTGAGCTCTGCCCGGCGGTGCGCCCAGGCTGCCCTCGGCGGAGGCTGTCTCGCCCGCTGTGCCAAGCGGATCCTGCTCTGTGCTCTGCAAATTGCCCAAATCAGAGGTTAGTCTTTGAGCACGTGCAAATCTTTCACCTTTCTCTGTTTAAAAAGGTGCCAAGGACAAATAACATCCTGGGGCTCCGGAGCACTGCTCGCTCTGTGCCAAAGCACTTCCAAGTGGGGTTTTAAAGGTGCTTCCTGAAGCTGGGTAGTCAAATATAATTAAAAGACGATATGAATTAGGCACCTGCTTTAAGTCCCCCTTGGAAATGCTGCTTCTAAGGAGCTAGAAGGTAAATAGTGGTCACTTGCTCCTAATGGTGTTGATCAAACAAGAGCGGCCGTTTGGCTAAGCGCAGACGCGGGGCTACAATGGGCTCGTTGTAACGCGCTGGGCTCCGTTCCCTGCACAACTGCCCTGGTGTCCCAGGGCAGCAGGACTGACCCATGCAAAGCCAAATTAAAAACAAGCAGGAACCCCTCAGCCGTTGAACTCCATCCTCCCTGGTCTGTGGGTAAAATCTCCCCTTTTTGCAAAGAGAATGGCTTTTTTTCCCCAGTGTCACTGTTGGTGTAGGGAATTCCTCTTTTGCCAAGCCAAGATTACACAACTGACTCAAATACAACCTTACGTTGCCTTTTAGAACATGCTAAAACGTGTAGGAAGAGGAGTTTTCCTCTCTGGTGTGCCCTGCTGCCCTGCAGGGTTACTCCTTCTTGCCAATCCGAGCCCAAATGCGGTTCTGGAGCTACCCTGATCCCTGCCCGTGCTCACCCCGCTGGTCCTGCTCCCGGCCATGCCTGCCGGAGCCTTTTCCTGCTCCTCCTCCAAGCCCATGGTCCCTCCGCGAGCGGCAGGTCCCTCTCGGTGCCGGAGGCGGTCGCAGTTCTGATGTTGGTGCTGCCCGGGCGACCGGGACTCGGTTCCGAGTTCCGCCAACTGTAGCACCCAGGACCCCTGTGGAAATGCAGGCAGGAGAAATCCCTGGAAAACGTAGCGTTTCTCCATGCTGTTCACACTGGGGGTGATCGAGGCTCTTGGTGTCTCCTGCAGAAGTAGCTTGCAGGGAGCCGGAGATTGGGAATTGAGATGGCAACAGTAAAGGGACCTGGTGGTGAAAGCTGTCACCTCTGGGTGACACCTGAGAGCAAAAGAAATCTGGAAAGGCTTCAAGTACGAGGGACAATTTTTCTCTTCAGTCTTGGAGACGTAGTTCAAGGAGCCGGGGCTCTGCTTGCCCAGTGCCTTGGATAGGCTGTGTGGAGGGACCTGTCACCCTCCGTGGCAGAAGGAAGGGCGCGTTCGGCCGAGCATCTCTCCGAGCAGCTCGTTTTGCAGGAAGAGACGCTGAGCACCCCCAGGATCCCACCGCGCTGCGATTGTGGGTAGTAGCTTTGGAAAATCACCTTTTCGTAGACTTTGGAACAGGTTTGTTCTTGTTTTCAGGCCATTATATGGAAGTCTGCAGGTGAGTTCAATAGTGACAGAAATCCGTTAAGCAAAGCCCCCCGTAGGGATGTCCGTGCAGCTCTTCCCTCCCCAGCTCCGCTCTGCTCCCGTTTGGGCAGCTCCACGGCAGGCTCCGTGCCGGGTCCTGGCTGGGCAGAGGCCAAGCTGAGCTGCCTTCTAATGCCTTGCAGGCCAGTTTGCTGGGGCCAGCTGAGGTGCGTTACATCTTCTAAGCCTGTACTTGGATTTTATGCTATATATTACTTAACGCAAAGCAGGATCCATGCAGCAGAGCCCAGGTGTGAAGGCAGCCCAGGTAGGTGTCCCCAGGGCAGCTTGAGGCTGCTGTTGGTGGCTCTTGGGCTCCTTGTGCCCTGCCAGTGTCCAAACCAACAAGTTGCCATCCCACGTCCTCACCTCTGAGGCCAGGTGATATCTAAGGACATCACGTTCCTGGCTATGGACAGTGAGGCTGCTGCAGCACAGGCTTTTGTACAGGCCAGCCCCTAGATTAAAAGCTGTTCAGGAGCCCTAGGGACGTAAGCCAGTTGTTAGCACAAGTATAACTCACATTTGCATGGCAATATCTGTGCACTTGAGAGATTACAGCTTCCACAAACATGTGATTATAGCGTGGAAAGGCTCTTTTATCGTGTGTACACATCATGGCTTCAGAGGACGGAGAAAATCCTGAGTTCCACTTGAAAAACCCATCTTTGTTCTTTGGTTTTGGTATGTGCCACGCAGAGAGCGCAGCCCTTGTAATAAATATGCAACCAGGAAGTAGACACGAACTTCCTTGGGCATTCCTCATCTGAGGCCCTCATTAAGCTGAGGAGTTGTCCATTAACCGGGTTCGCAACAGAGGCAGTGATTTACTCTATGGAATTACTTGATACAGTAGCAGAGCAGGAAAGGACTAGCCAGGTGAGGTTGCAAAACACTTTTTCTGCTGTTGAACCATGTCATGATGTCCCAAACTGTCCTCTGGCTCCTGAAGCTGTAAATTTTTCCTGTCTCTTGGATTTTTTTGGTAGCACTGAATCAGATTTCAGTTCCTTTTGCTCCTCACATAAGGTCCTGTGGATGAATCCGTTCCTGCAAGATGAGGCACAAGGAATGCCTTGGGATCTGCCGGTGTCGGTGGTTGTATCCCTGTGCTTGCCCCTCTGGGAGGCAAAACTGACTTCCCCTTTGAAGCCCATCGTGTTTGAAGGCTGCACAACCTCAGACCACATCTATGGTGTATGGCCACCAGATTATACAGCTTGCATAAGGCCAGGAATCCTTTGAAAGTTGCTTAATAGTCAGGAGGAAAGTCAGGAATACAAATAGGTCACACATCTCCTATCCCCCCAGTCAAGAAAAGGGAGATGGAGCAGTAGGGAGATGCTCAGCACTACCAATAACCCTCCGGGGAAACAAGTCCTTTTCCCTGATAGCTCCTTTGTGAATAACAATTTCTGCTATTTATTGAGTCCCTTTGTTTTCAATGAGCTGTGAAAGTCCAAACATGCTCTAACTACTCAGGTGGAGTAGCTCTTCCAGGGTAGGGTTATGCACAGAGCAAAAAAGAAAATATTTGTGAAGATATTCCGGTTATGCTGCTGCTGTTCGCTATTTTATGCAGGTTTGGTATGGGTGCCACGTGTGATCTGATGAGTCAGGTTGCATATATTATACACAAGCACCTGATGCAATATTTATTTAGCGATAGGTCCCAGGGAAGGAGTGCTGACAATTGCATACAGATTTACAGGTACTTTGCATTATACTTGAAAATCAGCTGAATGCACAGGTGGTTGAGTTAAATATAAACACCAGACGGAGCATTGTCAGATGGATTTCAGTGTGATGCTGAGAAGAAACTGCAGTGAGGAGTGCTCTTAGTAACCTGTTCCTACCACGAGGGTGGTGAGCGCCTTATTTGATAGTGATTAATGACACCTGGTGCAAGAGCCGGGGTGTGGGGTGGAGGCTTCGCTAATGGGAGCTGGAAATTCCTTTCGTGGTGCTTCAGCATGATGCAAACCATCACAGCTGGCTGGAGACGGGGCCGCTGCCAATAAATACAGCTCGAGTTCATAAATCCTGTATCAGTGGAAGAGATCCAAAAGGGAGCTTGGGCCTGGCTATTGTTTCTGCGTGATACGATTAAAAGTATCTTAAAACATTGTAGGAACCTCTTTGTGCCGACTGTTGGGAGCTGTTGGTTTAATCACTCGTTTGAACTGATGTGGTAAAGACCACAAGGGTTACTTGTGTCCAGTGTCACGTAGGTACTAAACAGGAAACCCTAAAAGCATTTGGATCCTTTTTTCCATCTGCATCTTTTCTTGAAAAAAACCACCAGTGGTGCAAAATATTCTGGAAGATGCAGCTAGTGAAATCTCCCAGTGCTACTAATGACCGATCTCACGTGCTGGGTGCCTCCTGGTCAATAGATGCATTTCCTCGTGTTTCTGCACTGTTTTTGTGCCTCCAGCAGGTTGATTGTTGAGTTTCTCGCTTTAGACTTCCAGCCAGATGTTAGTGTGCCTATGAATGGTGTTTGCTCATTGCAGGGTTTTTTAAACTACTTGGTGTTCTGAGGAACTGAAAAGGCTTTATCAGCTTCCTCTGTACTTTGACTTGGCAGCCTGTGAGAAACAGAGCAGTTAAGGGCCTTCCTTTGCATGATACTTGGGAATTTTTGAGGATTTCATGCAAATTGAATATGCGATATTCATGGCATGTTCAAAACCCTGCCCTTTGCTGCTGTTCACCCAGATAAGTCTATAACAAGTTGAGTTTCTTTTAATATCCAAAGTGACTTAACTTCTTCCCATTCTGGCTCATATCATATAAAGTGTGGCAGGCAGGAACTTTCCTGCTTGCTGCCCTCCCTGCTGTAAACGTGAGAAGCTGCAGGAGGGATATTTTAACTTTGACTTAAACTTTGACTTAACCTTTACTTCATATCAGGGATTTCCTAGGGGAAGTCAGGTTTGGGGCAGTTTTGTTGTATTTTAGGTTTTATTTTTATGAAAATGGAAATTCCCTCCTGGCCTACAGAATGCATCTACTGAGAGCAGTGGCCTATGTTTTCCTCTAACATTGAGCACCCTCTTAGCGATTAAAATAATGGAAAAAGACCGACCTTCTTTGTGATGGGCTTTCAGTCTCTCTCATTTATATTGCAGTGGGATAGCTGTAGTGAAATGTAGGCTCTGGTGAGAGAGGCAGAATAAAAAAGTGTGTGTCATTTAGTTTCTGCAACGTTCTCATTCCCTCCCACCAGCCTGAAAATGCTAAGCCTGATCCTTTGTCTGGCATATGGGGATTTGGAGAGTTGTTGCTAATTACTGCCCTTGTGCTATCTAGCTTAACTGCCTTAAATAATGTATTAAGCGTTTTTATGATCCACAGCACGCTGGAATGCAAAGAGGTGCACTTTGTTGTTTATACCTTATGGCAGGCATAACTTATGTAACGTTTATCCACGGAGGGGAAAAAACGGGGGTTTTGGTGACGTGTCGCGTGCGTGCTTGGCAGCTGGGGCTCTGGGTGATAAGATCCTGCTTGGTGTGCGCAGGGCAATGAGTCTCCCTGCAGCCCGAGGGCTAATTGCCGGGCAAGGGTGACGAGTGGCGGCCAGGAGCTCCGGGTCGGGATCCCGGCACCACCGAGGCCCATGGAGCTGCTGTTCCTCATGGCAAAGGCAAAAAGCGGGAGAGCTGCAGGGCTCTCACAGCACCTTATGATGTGATAATCTACACTAGATTATGCTAGTCTAACCTATTTAGCTAAAGCTCCCACTATTTTTATTTGCACCATTAAGTACAAATTAATAAGTATCATATCTAGAAATGGGAGCATCTGGGGATCTAGAGTGATGTTTGCCCCCCACTGAAAGGCAGGCAGTATTCCCTGCTCAGGAATCTTTTCGCTGCTCTTTCACTGGAGCAATAATTCTCTAAATCCCTTGATTTTCTCCCATGCTCCCCTAGCAATTCTAATGTCTAATCAGAATGGTCTATTAATTGCTATTGTGTCTAATGATTAAATAAAATGTGAGAAGAGCAGGCTGTAAACACTTCTTTTTTTTCTGGATCTAGTGTGATGAATAATTCTGCAGAGGCTGCATGATGCTAGGCACAGGCTAGTAATATTTATGTGGAAAGACTCTTCTTCGGGCAGGGGTGTCATTTCAGAATGCCATAAACCACAGAGGGAATGTCAATAATTAAAAAAAAAAAGTATTTTCTGACTCATAATCTGGTTTTGCTCAACTCCCTGTAGAATGACAAGGACTATTATAATATGCTAGTAATTAACAGTATTTCACCTATCTAAAATAAGACATTGTGCAGATTTTGCAGGTTAAACAAGACTGTTCTTTTGGGGTTGTTTTCTCTTGTTGGTAGCCTAAAAATAGGGAGGTGAGAGACTTTCACCAAATCTTCAAGTATAATTCCGTAATTAAAGACTGGGGGGAACATGTGATCTAAAGACCTGTGGTTTCCTAGCTGTGACACAAAATTAACAGCTCCCTTTATTCTTATTCTCTTTTAATCTCTTCAGAAGGGCAAGTAAAAATGACTCCCTAGACCCCCTCCAGTGAAGTGGAGGAGCAGTCAGACAGTAACAGGTTATGGGCTGAGAGGGGAGTGAGATTTCTGTTGGTATTAGCTGGGTAACATTTGCACAACACTTTGGATGCTATAAAGTGATATATATCTAGAGCTAGAAATTGAGAGATGCTGTCAGGGAGATAGGAGACGCTGTTTAAAGCCATTTTCTGCCTGGCTCCATGGAATATCTCAAGGTCGTACGTGCACCAGCTTGCAAGGATGCACAGCTGGTACCTCATCTCTAAAAACAGCAGCAGCAACCAGAAGGCTGTTAGAGAACTATGTGGGTAAAAATGGAAAGATAAATTGAAACTACCTGAAAGTGGAAGAAACAGTTGGGAAGCGATAACAGAAATGACGGAAGAAACTCTTGCCCATCATGATGGGGCCCAAGTGCTCGGTAACAACTTCAAATTGCTCCCTTCCTTGAACGTATCAATTTTCTCTTTCAAACTGCAACAATTTGGCAACCTCCAGCTCCTCTGAACTTGAGTGCTGCTGCAGAGAACTGATCAAGACTCTGCTCAGTATGCCAGACCGGATTTTTGTAATAGCAGATTTAGTCGAAAGGAGCTGCTAGGCCAAAAGCTGTTTTGTGAGTGCGCGGGCTTCTAATCAAAGGGAGAGTGCCAAAGTTTTAGGGATCAATTAGCTATATTTTTATATAATAACAGGCTGCTCTTGCTGTCTGTATGTGAAGTCACTGAGCTGAAACCCGTCTGCTGGCAAGGTCATGAGGGCTCGCACGTTCCTCTGTGGATGCCGTTTGCTTGTTGAGTGATTATCAGAAGAGACCTTAATTAGTAAACAGGACACTTTGGCCTTTCATTCCGAGATATGAAATGGAATCAAGGATGTGCTGAATTACATGAAGATCTTTGCCCCATGGCTTTGGTTTTAGTGCGCTGTCCTGCTGTTTTGGGATGTGCTTTGCATTGCACCAGCTGCTGGCAACATGTTCCTGAAGCGGCTACACGTTTTGGGTTTCAGTATTGCTTTTTGTGTATACGAAAACCAAAAGGCTGCAACTACACATGGGGGACGACAGGAGCCCTTGTGAAGGGAGATGGCGCGGTTGCAACGTGAGAATCCCCTTTCTGCCATTTGGGCTCGTCTGAAACAGGATCAACCTTAGTCACTTCTTGCAAGGCCCCTCCTGCCCCCGGATCTTCTGTTATTAATTATTTGCTCCTCTTGTCTTCTTTTGCTGCTCAGGATGGTGCTGTGGAGAAATTCCTTAGCTCCTTCCCAGTGACACAGTGGTTTTCTGTCGACAAGAAGTACAGAATTGCTTTTATCAGACATATTTCTTCTCCCGTTGTTTCTTGATGACAGATTCCACTCTTAATTTGCAGTGACACAACACTCTGAGATGAGAGATCTGTGTTCCCATCATTTTTTTCCTGCATGTTGATAAATCATGGCATGTTTCTCTTTCTGAACTGTATGCTGCTCATTTTGGTCTGCTTTTTTTCTCATTGTGGCTTTTCTTACAAATTCAATCTCTTCCTTCAGAGTTCACTGCAGCTGGATGGTTCATTCTCTCATATTTTCTCCGTATGCAGCATAATCAAGAAGGCTGATAGAAAACGGGCAGGAATGGTTACGTAGATGGTGCTCTCGAATGCAGCCTGTGGCTTCCATCTCCTTGGCCATCCTTTCCTGTAGTGGGTAGGGAGGGCTGTAGGGGCTCCTCTTCCCGTATCTGCTACAACCTGCTGCACTGGGTATTGCACAGCCGGGGCCGCTCGGCTGTTGCACGATGTGGGCTGCAGAGCGACACCTTCTCCCCCTTGCCTTTCCTGCCCTGCTCGTGTGGTGCCAGCCCAGCAGGAAGGAGGATTTGGGGCATCTGCTGCTTCTGGGAAATGGCAGGGCTTGCCTGTCGGGTCAGGCCCTATCCCTGTGTTACTCGGGGTGCTGTAAAGGCAGCTGCGGAACGGTAGGGCACATGTAAAAGGAGGCGCTCTTGCATCAAAAACAAGGGGGGAAAATCCAAATTGTGTCGCGCTCGGAGTCTCCTGGACTCCTCTCTCACTCAGCTCTGACCATGGAGTCGGGTGTCCCCTCTGCCACTTTCCCTGCAATGCTCTGTGACAAAGTTTGTGTTGGCAGCTGCGCCGGAGTGCAGCTCCTGGGAGGGCAATGTGCCCAGCAGGGCCCTGGTGAGAAGCCCTTCCTTTCTTCCTGCCCCTAGTTGCATGTAAATCTTTAGCAAATTTCAACCTCTAACAAAACTATTCAAAGACAATTTTTTCCTGAAGAAGGTGCTACGTGATTAAAGCTGTAATTCGCATGTGTTGTTCTTACGTCCTTGAGGAAACCCTCCATTTGTAACCCCCGGTCTCTAAGAAGGCCCAAATTAGACTGGCAGATAATGACCTGAGCTGTTCTCTCATTCATTGATTAAGTGCAACGCAAAGATACGCAACTATTTAGCTGTGAACATTGCAAACCTATGGCAGGTGAGTACTTAGTCTCTCTCTGACCTTTTGCTGTTTTCAATAAAAGCGAATTACAGATGAGATCCATCTCTTCATAATTCCACACCAAGCTTCCTTCCAAGCCGACTGGTAAAGAAAGTTCTGTTAGTTGTGTCTGTGTCAGTTTGTGGATCTACATTTCAGAAGCACTTAAATGTCTAAGAAAAATCCTAATGTAGTCAGTAGGACTTGTTGGACCAGAATCTATTAAATGCAATTACAAATTCTGTTTTTACGTTTCTGCTCTGAGACCGTCGGAGAGAAGCAGGTTTACATGGTTCTAGCATTTAACCCAAGTTAAATAAATGGAGGCTTTAAATGCCTGGGGTGGAATTTCCCTCCTGACCTCCAGTCCTGTGGGGAGATGAGATGAGGAAGAGCTTCTTAAATACAAGACAAACTGAAACTCTGGCCCTTAGTCACTTGAATCTTGAATGATTATTATCACTTCCTAGTGACAAATTTGATTTGGATGATTAGATATTCACTTGCTTGTGTACTTAAAACCCAGAAAATTCCTTTACTGGAGTTCTAATATGTAAATGCCTAATGATGACCTATCCCAAGGCAATTTTTAGTAGAATTTTGCTTTATAAAAATAATCTGCAGTAATAATACTATGCAAAAATAAGAACAGTGATTATGAGGAAGTGTTGGGAGATGTTTAGTGCTATGATCTGCTGTTCCGGGGAAGCACAAAAACTGAGATCCCTTTGGCTTGCTTTGATCTAGGCATTTGACATGGGCGGTTTCGGTGCTCCCGCAATTCCTCATTCCCCTCAGGATAACTTGTATTTTTTGTTTGTTGGGCCATTGCTTCCTGTGCACAATTTCTGTCAGTTCTAACTTGAATTCTAGCATGATTTATTTACCTTTTTTCTCTCTTTGCTGCTGTCTATGCTGAAAAGTGCTACTTCCATCTGTCTGGTAAGAACTACAAATACAAAAGAACATCCTAATATCCTAATGTTTTATATCTCTTGGATCATCCTCAATATAAAGATTGCACATATTGTAGAGAACAGCGTGTGGCATTTATGTAGAACAGTATTATGCATTTAAAAGTTTTAAAGTAGTTTTAAAGATCAGTTGATTTTTGTAAATTTTATCCCTGGGGGGAAGACATAAGCTGGGGAAAGGAAGGCAGTGATTTAAAGGCAAGTGATAGCGCAGGGCCTGGAACTTATCTCCAGTTCTTGTTTTTAGTGAATTTTAACCCAGGGAATCTTAGGGACTATACCACTCTGCCCACAGTTATTCTTAATCCACTCTGGTGGTTTCCAAGTAGTTTGACTCATGTCTTTTGAGCTCAGTTCTTATCAGTGCAAGCTCAGGGCCATCTTCTCTTCAGCGGGTGCCCTTTGCCTCCCTTTGTGCCCGCTGCAGCCTCTGCCCGCGGTTGAACCGTGAGGTTTGGGTTTGTTTCCCCCGTTATCCTGCAGAAATGCACAGTACCTTCCTGGGCACGGACACGGCTCCTGCAGCACCCGGACACTCAGGCACAGCCTCTTGTAAGCAAGATACTTGCTAAATGCTTGGGAATTAATTTGTGATTAGTGAATAATTAAATAAAGCAATCCAAAGACATAGCCACTTACGGCTGCTTACGTAGCACTCTTCCAACAAAACAGAGCTGAACCCATCTAATACAGCTCTAGACTGACCGTATCTTAATTTGATTTACCTTTGACATAACATTTAAACGGGAGCAACGTCTATAATCTTGTGCTCCTCAATAAGGCTTCATTAAAAAGTTACTGCCAGATCTAATCCATGGTTAGCGCGCAGCCCCTTATCTCTAGGTATCTGCTCGAATGCCTTTGAGAACATGCTTAATTTAATCTGAACAAAGACACTGCCAGCGTAAGCCTCCAGTTTGATTTTCCAATCTAAAATATCTCTGTTATTAAATTTGGTGCAAGCCATGTGCATACAATGGATACTGTAAATTATATTGAAGCACTTCTCAAGCAAAATTCTATTGCTTGTTAGACATTATTTATGGGGCATAAAAAGAGATGTCACTCTAGCTTGGGGTTTATTAGATGTCACACAAAAATGAAGTATTAGTCTAAACATAGCCAGTTTTCAAAAGCAGCAAGCGTTAATGTAAATATTTAAACATTTTGAGAAAAAAAAACGGAGTTATTAATTACAATTCCTATCCACTCTCCCTCTTGGATTGTCTGTGGCTATGCTTTAAGTTGGAATAGAGATTTCAGACTGGAAATCAGAAATAGCTGAGATGACAAGGCAGAAACTGATTTGCAATTATCACTTTAGAGGTTCATCATCTTACAGTTTATCGAGTGAAAGAGTTGTCACTAAAAAAATATTGTCTAACTGCCTGTTTTTTTCTGCTTGAGAACAGTATTTCTTTTGAGAGTGAGGCCTCTAGAAGAGCTTAGCTGAACTACTCTTCCAAAATGGAAACCAAGAGGAGACAGATTGGTGTCTGTAAATATACAAGGACAAGCAACTACTTGAGGCCAAACTTAATGCTGGCACAAATGTAATCTGTCAATTCCTAAATTTAGGCTGAAATTAACAAGAATATTCCCAACCATTGGGGGAAACCAGGTCTGGAAAACTTTCTAATGTGAGTTGCAGGGACAAAAAAAATGCAGTGGTTTTTATGATAGAATTGGGTCAATTATCAACAGTGGCAGCTGCAGTGTTGTCATACAGGAATCATTGTCCCAGCAGGTCTCTCCAGCCCCATGTGTGCGAATGAAACAAGCAGGAATGAGCGGGGTTGCCCGAGAGCGTTGGGTCAGTTCTGCAGTTTGCCAGGTACTTTCAGCAAGTTATGAGTTGAAAAAAGAGCAAAGAGAAGGCACAAGAGTGAGAAGGGAGGTTAGGCAAGGATGAACTGTCAATAGCCATGGAGAAAACTGGGACACCGCTGCGGGGCTTCCTGTTTTAGGTGCTTTCTGTAACTGCTCCATCCTGGGTCTCGGCGGATCCCAGCTCAGCTTTTCGCTCCAGGTCAAGGGGACGATGTGTCATTATCTCTGTAATTTCAAGGAACAACCCAAACATAAAGATTATGACTAGGCCTAAGATGACCTGGGTACACCACAGCGGAGCCGGGAATTAAACCGTATCTCCGCAGTGATCCATTGCAAAATAAGCATGGTACAATGAAGGCCTTTGTTGGAGGCTGTGGAATACTTATTTAATCACAGGATTAAAGAGAGAGGCTTCTGCAACTGTTTCTAATATCCCCAACCTATGCTTATAAGCATAATTTTGCCACATTTAAGTCATTCTCCCCCAAAATTTTTAAAAGTCTCTATTTAAACTGAAATTTGTTTGGTGGAGGGACTGTAGGATATATTGAAAAGAGATATGTAAAGAGAGCATAGGAATAAGAGGATATAAGGGAAGTAAAAGTCAGGTTTTAAAAAAAGGATGTTTCAAGGGGCTTCCATGGATGAAGTTTGCTCTCAGAAATTTCACTTTTATTCTTAAAAACCACCCATTTCCCTTTCCCTCCACTTCTCTGTTCCAGAGAGGCAAGAAGGTTGTGTTAATGGCTACACTCAAGCACAATGTCTATTTTCTTTGTCACAAATCTAAAGTAAAAAAAGACAACTCCGACGGTGTCAGAAAAGCCACAAGGAGGATTCACAAAGCTAAATTCATCTCTGGTGTCTCTGCGCTTCAGAAATGCCACGCGGGGACAAATTTGGCTTTGCAGACACCTTTGTGACCAGCATTCCCAGCATTGCCCATCAGATAGGGGTTTGGCTGCAATGTTTGCAGTCGAAATACCTTTGCAGGGGCTTGCAGCAAGGAGGAATACCTTCGGCTTGACCTTTCTGCAGCTCTGCCGGGTAGGATCACGCAGCAGGGAAACTGAAACTCCTGGTGAATGACTTGGAGCTCGCGTATCCCCTCGCTTGGCTGCAGCACAAGCACTATCCCTGGAATGAGTTGCCCTCAGAAATCCACGTTTTCTTCATATTTTCTGCATGGGAGGGGCCACTCACTTTACCTTAACGTTGTGACAAAGTCATTGGGGAAAGCTCCGCACTCCACGCAAGCATTGGCCCGAATACAAAGAGCAAACACAGTGACAGGATGGCAAACAATAGAGGTATTTTTGATTGTGCTACAATCCACTCTGTGTTTCGGGTCACTCAAGGGACGTTTTCGGAGCAAGCGCAGCCCCATCACCCCACGGAGTCCCATCACCCCACGGAGTCCCATCATACCACCAAGGCAGTGCGTCTGCCTCGAGGTCGCTGTGAGGAGGAGGCGAATTGTGGGGGTAAAACCTCCCTTTGAGGCGCTTGTTCGGCGTTAGGTGACAGCGACAGCCGGTCGCCTAAACGGCCTCTCGCAGCCGCCTCAGCGCCTTCCCGCCCTGAGCAACCGCCGCGGCGGGCGGAGCGGCCCCTGCCATTGGCTGGCGGCGGGCGCAGCGGCCGCTGCCATTGGCTGTCGGCGAGCGGGAGGCGGGGCCATGGCGGCGTCGCCTCGCGCCGCGTCCGTTAGGCGG
>JAWLRI010000674.1:1865455-1966029 GCA_034781795.1 Crypturellus tataupa
AATATATATATATCAATACCTAATGGTGACCGTGGTGCGTGCAGTGGGGCCGCAGCTCCGGCCCTTCACCTGTTTGATGTTTACAGCCCTGGTGAAATTCAGCTCGGAGCGATACATGGCTGCCCGGGGCTGCCTGGCATTTTTATTTTTATTTTTATTTTCCTTCTGCCTAGATCTGTGTAGTGATGGATGGAGGGAAATCCATCCCCCGCCGATTGAAGGGGAAATGGGAATAAACATGAGATGGTGTGTTTATTAAATACTGCTTCATTTTTTTTCTTCTTCTTTTTTTTTTTCTGATGGCGGAGCTGCCGTAGGGATGCAATGCCGAGTAGGAAATGGAGCGACATACTCCTGAGTGCTGTCAAAAAGAAGAAACAAATATGTGATTCAAAACTCTGTTTTTTTAAAATAGATTTTCAACATGGCTTTGAAACGTCTCACTTCTAGTGAAAGTATATGCAGTTTTTAGGAATATGGATGTGTGTTTTTTAAGAGGAACTGAAGTCATAATTGTAGCCTGGCAGTGTTGTGAAGTTGAATATAACAGGAAGTGTTTGAAATGAGTTTTTTTTTTTCTTTTTTGAGAATGCATTCATTTGTTCAAGTTGTGCCTTCCAAAGTTCTTAAATAAGAAAGCATAAACATTTTAAATTTTAAAGTTAGGTTTTAGTCATGGATTGCTTTGAAATCCAGGAAGCTGATCTAGAAGTTTCATAATGAGAAGTTTACATAAAAACACTTTTAGTAATTAATTGTTTTACAGTATTTTGCATAGTGGTGTAATATTTTTCTTTGTAGTTATTCTGTCTTTATGAGGCTTTTAATACTGTTTTGCTGTAGGAGAACAGAAAGGTTCTTTTAGACTCTTAATATAAATTCATGTTTTGCTAAATAACTGTGTTGTTTATTTAACTAGTGAATCATTGTATGTAGAGAACAAGCCAGTTGTCAAAACATTATTTGCTAAGGACCTTCTCACTTGCAGAAAACTGTTGGTGCTTGTGGCATTTCCGTGGACACAACCAGCAAACAGTGATAATGGCTAAATGTACAAATATCTCTTTATGAAAAGCCTATATATGTTTACATGCAATTAGATGCACCTCCTTAACATTGTCTTGGTTATTAAACGGTGAGAAATTTTTATATTGGATAATTTTATACAAGTTCTTCAATTGTGAATTCTTCCTAGATAATCAATAGCATTTAACTATATTTCCAAAAGGAAGAATTGCTCAGAATGCTCTGATGGTATTTTTGAGACACTATTCACTCAGTTGTTAAGTATGCAGGCCTCTGGCTCTGTAAATTTTACAAATTAAGACAGATTTTTAAGTTGTGAGTGCAGTAGTTCTATTTATTTTTAATCTCATTTTGGGAGTAAGCAAGAGGAGTGAAGGTGAGAGTTTTTGTGGTTAAAGGCTGACAATGTTAATAACTGTAGCTAAAATGTAACTTCTGTTCAAGGAGGTAAAGACCTTATGGTTGTCTAGTGTTTTTTTTTTTTTTTTTTTCTTTCTTTTTTCTTTAAGAAACCCTGGAGCATGAGACAGGACTCTGATTTTTCTGCTCCTGGGCACAAATGACGAGAGCTGACCGTGCTGTGGATAAAGTGCCCATGTGGATGTGCATGGTGAAACTGTCCTGTGTTTCCCAGCAGCGATTACCAAGTCCTGTTATTTTATCTCTCTCTTTTTTTTTTTTCTCCCTCCCCTCTTGCTCTGTAAATCTGTGTCTGTGTTTCTTGGGAGTTGAAGCATGGGATACTTTTGAGACATCTCATGAATATGATGGAATTATGGCAGTCTATATTTTCAGTATCCAGAGGCATCGCTCTGCATGTTGCTGTGGAAAAGGTCACAGGTTTGGGCAGGGATCACCATGTGAGACTCTCCTTGGCCCTGTAGAGCTTGCTCTGAGGTTCATAGTCCTTTCTAAGTCCATGCACTTTGTTGTAGATGAAGGGAAAATAAGAGCTTTGTTCCAAACAGGACATAAAGTTATTTTAAGAATTTAGACTTGTGATGGTAAAAAAAATATGTATATATATAGTGTGGCTTTTGGATTTTGATGCCTTTTCCAGTATACTGTTCTAGTACCTTTCTCCTTGTCAGGCTGATTGCTCCCTCTTGAAAATTACCTAATGTTAGGCCTTCCCTCCTCAGCATAAGACATCTGTCTAAAATCTTCTGCTTACTCTGTCAGCAGCCTCAGCACGTGATTCCTTTCTTTGGGCTGTCTTTGGGTCCAAACAGCTTTGTAAAAGGAAGAGCTTTCTGTTACAGTAATATCAAAAAAGGCAAAGGCAAATTGCTCCAGTGTGTGTACTGGGATGGAAGAAGGGAGCAGTGGTCAGCAAGCAAACTGTCTGGCTAATAGTAGGTGTGTTTCACTGTGGTTTGGGTTAGTGCACAGAGATTTCCAAGTAAGAAAGAACAAACGTTGTGCTGTCTTTGGAAAACATGCATATGAATATAGAGGTAGAGCTTATAGAAGGGTGCGTTTCACAGGGGTTTCCTCTGAACAGGTCATGAAGTAGTGCTTTTAGAAGTCTGTTTTCTCCAGTTTGTGCATCTCAAAGTTGGTATCCAGTTGAGGACATCACCACAGCCTTCAAAGCAATGAAAGCCTGCTCTAATCCGCAGAAATGTTACTTAAAGCATTTTCCAGTAATGGCTGATGTTTTCTGATGGACAGAGGATAAATCTTGCTAATGACCTTTTGTTTCTCAGTTTAATAAGGAAAAATGTTACATTGCTTTTATTTAAATCAAAGCCTATGCAGCTGGTGCTTCTGTTTAAGGAGACTTGAATGATATAATGAAACTGCTGGTTTTTTTTCTTTGTATTCATTTGTTTGTTTGTGTTTTTGCTATCATAATGAGTAGAATCCACCACTGAGATGGTCTAGTTTGCTCAGGGAGACTTGTTATGTCAACAGTATCTGATGGCTTTAGGGCTCTGGTGTATGATTAAAGCAGGTATGAATGCATAGTTTCAAACTTCCTGTTTATAAATCTGTAGAGCTGCAAGGAGTCACTCAAAATCACAGAGTAGTAATTATTTCACAACTTTAGCATTCAGTTCTGATGCTTGTTTTGGGAGAATGCCTCAGTAGTTGTAGTTCAATGCGTAATGGCCAAGTGGCTTGAGGAATTTTACCTGAACTGTCGCAAACTGATACAGGAAATTTTTATTAGAAATGAGGTTATTTACCCGTAGCTCTTTTGCAAAGTCACAGTGACCACTTTCTTTCCTTTTACTTAAAGTTACAATTTAGGGGAAAAAACCCCAAACACACACTGCTAGATCAGTGGTTTTCAGTCTCTTGTTATTTGTAATTGCTTAAGTTATTTACTTTTGGAATTGAGGAACGTTTGTATCCTGAACTTAGGTTAACTAATAGTAAGTTTCCTTTTCTGATATGCATTTTGTGGACCTTAAATTCCTTATGAAATATTGATTGAAAGCTTCTAAATTAGAGACAGAAAGCATTGCCTTTGGCTCAGCCTTCTGAGAGAGTTGTATCAAACAAGACAGTAATGTGGTGAGTGAGTTTGCAGGTGTTGGATGGCTGTGTAATGACACAAGCAGGATAGAGCAGCTAGGGATTAAAGGTGAAGTGGTAGGAAAACTACCAAGCAAGGGTAGGTATTATCATTTCAGCTGTGAAAGCTGGAAAGTTAAGGATAAGTTGAACAAAGCCTTACTTTGAATGTTAAATACCTTGGTGTAAGCTAAAAGGACACTATCAGACAGTTGTATACGTAATATATTCTCTTATATTGATGTTGTAGAGTAAAATTGATTACTTGGAACACTTTTTCATGTTATGGAATATCTGCCTTTATATTTCATGGCTTACATAACTCTTGTTTGTTCTGCTTTATTTTTTTAATAGGCGAAATCAAGTTAGGCATGGTCATTTATTCCTGACGAATTTCACTCTCTAGTTTTTGAATTTTTGCTTTCTTAACAGTAGTGTGTGTGCATATATACAGTGCATACAATAGACATATATATATATATATATATATATATAATAAAATACACATTTCCAGGGAAGTTGTGAGATTACCATCCTTAGAAATATTTTCATGATCCAAGTGGGCAAAGTAGTAGCAATCTGGAGTGAGTTCAGGGCATTCAGCAGCCTTAAGCACAAGACTGAGGTAGGTGACCTCCTGAGATCCTTTCTGACCTGAGGGATTCTGTGAAATGTTCCTGTTTGTCTTGAATTTTGTAAAGCCTTGTGTTTATGAAATACAACTTCAAGGGACTGTATCTACCTGAAAGTGTGCTAAAGAGAAAATAAAAGGCAGAACTTGAGATGCTTTTCAAAATGATATATAGCATCAGTAATGAAATTTTAAAGAAAAAAAAAAAAAAAACAAAAAGAGGGCTGAGTATGTCCTGTATTGGGCTGTCTGGCCTCTGGCGCTATGGAAGAAATCAGTAAAACAACCCTCTTCCCAGTCTCCTGCTCAAAGGGAAGCCAGCCTACTGTCTCATTTCATAAAATAACTGAGGCATTCAGTTCTTTAGTACTCAAAAAAATGAGATGGTATTCACAAAATGCACTTGTGAAGGCTTGACAAGCTTTGTAAGAATAAAAAAGAACATAGCGTTAACAAGTTATGTGATTAGGTGAGACACGATATGTCTATTTAATTCTGTTCCTTAGGAGTATTGCACAACTGTTGCTTTGTGATAGGATTGATTTTTTTATGCGTTTTTTTTTTTTTAAATCAAGTATTTCTAATGTTTGCCATTTTTAAATAACAGGATATGTTCTCAGAATTAAGTATATATTTTCGGTTAGTGAGTGAAATGAAATTTATCCTAAATAATTGGGTGTATGGGGAGCATTGGATTAGTTGTCGTTTAGGTCTCACGAGTTTTATGTCCTTAAGGTTTTATGGTGCCGGTATGACTTATCTGCTAATTACATTTAAAATAATCCTGCTGTCTGATTCAAGAAGTCCTAAATACACTGAGTTTGTAGAAAAGAAATTGAGGCGACCTAGAACAGAAGTGTTTTACTTCCAAATACCTTGATTGTCCACTAAGTTATTTCAGGGATTGTCAAAAGTCAGAGCTATTCAGTTTTTCTTAGGGCCTATGGGGTTATTTAGCAATAATCTATTAATTCTGTCAGGTTTGCTCAGCAGGGAACTGTGCATCCTGGCAGCCCAGGTGAATGCTGTGCCCCTCTTCCGTCACGCGTGTTTGGTGGCTGCGAGTGCGCTGGGAAGGGTTTGGTGTCTTCACTTGGGACCTTGCAGAGTTGGGGGCTTCATCATGGCCTTCTTGAGGAACAGAAGCACTGGAGTCTTTGCTGCCCATCCTTAACCAATACTTCTTTGCTTTAATTTTGCAGCAAGTGATGTGTTCTGCAGCTTGCAGAATTATTTGGAATAAGATGCAGGGTTCAGTGGAGGCCACTGTGTAGAGTTAACTTGTGTCTCTCTGCAGGTGAGCTCCAGCTACGTGTTCGCTGGGTCTTGCAAAGCATTGCACCAAGCAGTGCAATGGAAAGTGTGTTGAAGGCATACACAGCCCTTCCAGCTTTGATTTGATGGCATTACAATCTAGTCTTTGATTTTTTTTATAACAAAAACTATAGATTTTTCTAGCTTATGTTCCTATATAAACCAGAAATCTTGGGAGTTTAAAAAAACCTTTTATTTTTCTAAGTATTTTAGAGCAAGTTGCTTCTTAATTTGTTATGTTGCTTGAAGCATTTGCTTTTTCTTTAAGGTATAGTTAGTCTAAATGGCTATGAATATCCATGTGATATTTGCAGTATTGAAAAACTACAAAAAGCATGTTTAACATTTAATTTTCATATGAAAAGGTCATTTACATAATGAGACAATGAAGCCTTTGGGCAAAAATGAATGTAGAAGAAAAATCCATTAATGTAGATTCTGCTGAAGAGTTTGAAAGGGTCTGATTCACAAAACTTTGAATACTACATTATTACTAGCACTAACTGGAATAAAAATATTCTGCTTGCCTAGAGAGTGGCAAAATCCTAATGCACATTCTCTTTTGTGATTTCTTCAGGGACATCTTGCTTTTGTTAGTGATGACTATTTCTGTATTTTGCAGCTTAACTGTATAATAATACTTAGCATTTCTGCCTAATGAACCTTAACACCTCTGAGAAGTGTTTCCTCCTAGCCAGTGCTTGCAAGTGAGAAGGATTAACATAGTCCTCATAGGTAGGGATGAGTTTGGAAAGAGGACTTCTATAAATAGCAGTTTTGTTAAACTGATACAAAAAACTCTTCTGGGTACCTGCTTCTTAATTAGACTGTGAGCTTGGTCTCAGATCTTGATCTGGAACAGAATGAGTCTGCACGTAGGTTTTTATAGTGATTTAACCAAATCTGTTATGCAAGTTATAATCAATCACAATGTTCTTTTATGTAGTCACTCTTCACAGTGAGAATAAAAGCAGACAATCCATTATTTTAGTGTAATCCTCACTCGTAATTAGTGTTGATAATGTGGCTGAGTTCTAAGATAGGGAAGTATATGAATTTGATAAATCATGTAATAGTGTAAAAAAATACATGCTAACATTTGCAATGAGGTCTTTATTTAATTTTAAACAAAATAGAATATGCCTGAGAAAGGCCTGGATTAGTTGCAATCAAGGCAGTTTGTAGTCACCTGGATTTATTTGCCATTGTATGCGTTACTTAATATAAAAATGGCAAGAACATCCAACCTGTTACCTCCACTGAAGCATTACGTTTGCTGGAACCATTAGCTGTCACGGGGAAGGTGACTTGGCATGTCAAATGACATGCAGTGATCTCTAGGGACGTAAAATCCTCCTTTCCCTTCTCCCTTTAGCCTTTCAGAGCAGATAACAAACCTTTACAGTGATGATAAAATGTGCTGATGAAGCTAATAACTTATCTTGTCTATCCTGTAAGATATTTGTGGCAAAACAGTCGCTTTTCTGGAGCGGTGTTTGTAAGCCATAAGGGTTACTGCATTTACCAGTGCATGAAAATAGTGTCCTGCAAACCACTGGGGCTTGCTGGTAGTGGCAGTCTGTGCATGGAAGAGGAAGCTAACAGGATAACTGCTTGCCTGTGATGAGAGCTTCGGGCAAACTGAGAAGGCAGGCAGGAACATCACCTGGCCTTTAATTGGCCAAATACTTTGATTTCGAATATGCAATAGGATTTGAAACAATTTGTGGTTCCTTCTGTAACTTTGGAAGCGATTTGACTTCTCTTCTAGTCAGGTTCGCTGCAGTTCCACGTGATGAACAGGAGTGAAGGGCAGTACAGACCTGAGCTGGAGTGAGGCACCCAAATCAGACATCACGTTGCTGTGCCAGGTTTCTAGCCATCAGCTACAAAGGAAAAATGAAACTGCGTTTTCCAGTCTTATGTAACTCTTGTTTTGATGATTTTTTTTTTTTAATGTTCAAATGCTTTGAAGAGGTTTCATTTAGTCCTGTAGGTAATAGCTGACTTGAAGCTGTGCAAAGGTGAAAAGAGGTATAGTTTGTCTCCAGAGTGAATTCTAATATATAAAACTATTTTTCTGCTCTGTGGTTTTTTTTTCCCCTAAGGAAGCTTAAGCTGTCATGCAACATCAGATTTTAAGCTGTAGAAAGGGGGAATTAAAAGAAACCTAAACTTTATTCTTTGCTTGCAAGTTTTAGAGAGAAATCATCTAAAAGCAAGACTTGGTACTTGATACTTCAGGAATAATGTAACATTGGTGTAGAGACTGAATCTTACCCTGACTGGACCTAAAAGCTGTGAGAAAAAATAATCTCAGACCAAAGGAAGAGGTAATTGCATCATTTAAAAAAAAAAAAAAAAAATCCTTGTTCTTTAAAGGAAATGCCAGTTACATCTTTCAAATTCTTTTTCGCCTGAGCTACCTTGTATATTGCATAATCTTTTTGTTAGTTGATATATTTTCAATTGCATTCCCCAATCAATTTTAAATTAGGTATTCAATACTCTACATGATTTTTTACATTTATTTGTATGTTGAGTTAATATTTTCCAATTTTGGTTTCAGATTTTGAGTCACAGTAGGCTGCTTTGGCAGGAATTCATGATCTGAAATACATTTGATAGTTATGTGCTACTGTCAAGATGGGATTCTGCAAATACTCATAGGATTAATTTGATTGGAATTTTAAAAATTGTTTTAAATGATATTTCTTATGGCATTGAATCTGAAAATTGTGCTTTTAAAATTCTGAAATCATGAATGAAAAACACTTGGAAAAAAGTCAGAACTCTAAACAAAACAGGAAGTGCCGGATTTAGTAAGTCTGTGGACAAAGAGAAAATGAATGTGAAAGTGTTGGGATAATAATTATGAGATCTTCAGTTTTGCAGAAAAAGTTTATTCTATAAATAAACTTTAATATGGCACCATGCGTCTATTTTGGGCTGGAGAAGTACTTCCTTTTAATGCGTATTTCTAGTAGTTAAGTGGTGTCCGGAACAACATCTTATTCGGTGCTGGAAATTTCGAGGGGGGGAAAAAAAAGCAGAATATGAAAATATTTGATAAATATATCTTTATATAAAATGCTCAGAATTTATTATGTACATGTACTGCGATGTCCTGGGGGATATCTTGTGGATCTTTTCGATGTAAATTCAATGAGCAGAATATTAGCTTGTTCCAGATATAAGACAAGGGTTCCTGCTAGAGGTCTGGAGAGCTGTTTGTCAACACATTCGGAGATTATAAGTAGATGTCAAGGCTAATCCCTTTGTAAAATGAAGGATCCTTTTGTAAGATGAAGGAAGATGAGAACTTTGTCTTCAGGAAGATGAAGTCCAAGTCTGAAGGCCTGGACTAAGAGGGAATTACATGGTTAATGCATCCCAGGCAAAAGGAAAAGCTTGATTTGAAATTAACTTACCAATTCCTGGTAATATAGAAAATAGATCATCATACTGGCTATATAATTCTGGTCTAGATAGTGTCCTAACACATTTGACATTAATGGTGAAATTAGTGTGAAAGAAACATCAAACAGGTGCAAGACAGTTTTCTCAAGGAAAAAAATAGTTTGTCAGAGAATTTGAGCCCTTCTTATATCATAGACTTATCAGATCCATAGAACGTGGCTACCTTTGCTAAAACTGATAGTTTCCAATTATTAGTCTAGAAGGCTGTAGAAAGCAAGGCCTTCATGGTAGTAATAAAATGAAAGGAGCTTTTCTGAATCATGGCAGGAACTGTTCTTTCTTCTGACAATGGACAACTTCAGTCTATTTGCAAGCAAAACTGACCAAGTGCCAGCACAGAACAAGAGAGTTTTGCTTATAATTTAAGGCAGGCTAAATATCCATTTGAAATACTGTAAAGTTGGAGAAAAATCATCCTAGAACTACTTGGGCACAAATTCTGTAAAATATGAAGAAGCATCAGAAGAATATAGCAGTAGAAATAAAGAAAAATAAGAGGAATGAAGATGTCTGAAACTGAACAAGGAGCAAAACCGAAGATTTAGATCGGGTGAGGGGAACATGAGTGCTGACTCTGCAGGCTTCCCTAGCCTTCCATATGGGTTGGCCTGGTAAGCATATAAATCCAGGCTCATTTAATTCTTGCAGGTATAAAATACAGCCAGTAAACTTTGACTCCTCAGATGGTGGGAGGATTGTTTCACTGTTGGGGCTATTATGGAGCAATTCCCATGCACACTATTATTATAGGGAAGGTTGTCACAGAACCTGTACTGATTAGCTTTGCTTGAAGCAAATGTAATCCAAACAGCAATGTGACAGTGTGTGCCCTGATGGAGGCACTTTACAGATGGATAAAACAGGCTAATAATACTTAATAACATTTTTCATGAGGATGGGAGCTGGGAGCAGTAAGCTCTTTGAAGATTAAAACTGTCACATAAATGCTAAGTATTCATGTTACAGAAAATTGGCAAATCCTATTGTAATAACTAAATCTTCCTCCACTCTCTCGCACAAGATATTAAACGTTTGATATACGTTATGGTTAGGGCTAATAGAACCAAGAAGAGCTTTTTTCTCAGGAATAGCCACAACTACCAGAATAACAAAGAATAGACAGGAGGAAAAAAAAATAGAAAAAATACTGACTTCAATAATTTGAACTTTTTCTTTAAAAAAATAGCAACCGCGTTGCTGTTACCGTAAATTCCTCCTGCACACAGTTACTGGTAAATGTCATGTTAAGGCTATTAAGGCTTTAGTGAGATGCACTGTGTAGTTTGAATGGTGCCTTTTTGATATTCCGGGCATGAGAGATTCCTTAGAAGAGGATTAACTGTTTTGGTTTTGGAGGTGGTGGTGGGGATTGTGCCTGTGTGTGTGCACAAAAAAACTAGCAGGCAGGTTGGGGTGTGGGGGGCAATTTTCTTTGTTTGTTTTTTGAAGTTTGTTTTTCCTATTTGGAATTATTCCTAACCGTGCTTTACATTTATTCGCACCTCTTACCTCTTTGAAGCTTTTCATTAATTGATTTGGTTCTTGACAACTTCATAACCACAGCAATTGAGTCACAATAAAGACTAATGAAAAAAAAAAAAAGTAATAAAAATTCTGTGTATAGCTAGAATGAAGATTCCTGGGGGAATAGTGAGCAAGTGACTACAGGGAAGATAATTATCTGGTTAGAGAATTATATGCCCTTGAGTTTGATATTGAACCTGTAAGACTGTCACTTAAAAATCAAAATACTCGAATTATTAAAACCAAAACTTGAAGTTAGGAACAGCCTGAGGTAGGTGAATTGTGTTTGCTTCCTGAAGCATGATCAAGATGTCTGTTTATATTAAAATTCAGTTTTGACTATCTTGACTAAAGAATGAATGCCATGTAATGCTGATGGTTGCAAATTACTGCTTGCCTGCATATTTCTTTTCTTTTTTTTAAAGGCATTGACACAGCAAGCCATTTTTAATCCACTAGTGACATTAGGATTGTAGATTATTTTCCTCTTTTGTATAGTATTGTAGATACTTTTTCCCCTTAATTTTAAGTTTCAAAATATCAGACTCACTAGATGCATTTTCAGATACTTTAGTCGAATTGTCTCAGAGTTTCTTGACCCTTCACCTTAATGGAACTTTTTATCCTGGAACTTTTTATCCTGGCTTTTTCCTTGTGCTGATGTAGTATCTAGTTTCCTGCTTGATTTTTTTTCACCACTGCTGATATATTGTGTTCTTCTGCCTAGATTTTTTTTTTTCCTTTTTAATGATCACCTGTAAACAAGAGCAAATATTTGACAACATGAAAAAAAAATGAAGTGTTGGTGGTTTAAATATATAAAGATTTTATGAGCCTTTTGGTGCTCTAGAATGAGGAAGAGAGCAGTAACTTCAGCTGTGCTGTACCTTCCTTTTTTGAATAGTATATAAGATATAATGTCTCATACATGAGTATCTAACATTAGGCTACTCCATAAAAGCAGTTTATATTTTCAGCACCTCCCATTCCCATAATTTCTCCTCTGAAATTCAGGCCAATTCCACAAAGCTACCTGAATATGTATATTTAAAATCCTGCAGTCAGATATTTGGGCTTCAATAGTGTGAGCTATAGTTTTATCCTGAGAGGGAGACTCCAGGATGGTTGGAGATAACTGCATGGTGGACAAGGAAGGGAAAGAGTGATCCCAGCATGGAGTGGGGCAATTGCAGAACTGCTCTGGAGAGGTGTTACTCATATCAGTAACTGTACTGTTATTAGTTTAAAAATAATAATAATAAAAAAGGTGGGAGGAGGAAAGTAGAGTTGTAATTCTATATAAATAGCATTACGTTTAAGTAACACCATTAGACAATGAATATTCTCAGCAGTTGGATGAACTGGAGGTTTATTACAATTACCGCAGGTTGGGGTGACATTTTTAGCTGAGGTTGCACAGTTTCATTTAAACTTCATTAAACAAACTGGAGCTCAAATATTCCCTGGCGAGTGTGATGCTGCTCTAATCTTTTGTTAAGCTGTCTTGCACAGTTTTGGAAACCATCCAGCAAAAGTAGCATTAAGAAGGTTTCTATTAGTAAAATTGCCTGGATAGAATGACAGTCCGTGACTTTTCCTTTTGTGGAAAACACCATTTGTTTCAATAATGTTATTTGGAAGCAGGTTTTCTTTTAATAAAGTACTACTTTTGTATGCAACTGAGTCAAATATAATTTTAAGAAACAGAGTACAGTATTTAACTGTTGAAACTTCATTGTTTTGAGGTAGAACTTCAAGCATATAGAAGCCAACTTCTCACTGGGATGCGTCAAGAGTTTGGTGTGCAGCTGCCTTACTTTCCCTGCAGTAATACTGAGGCTGCACCATGTATTTTGGGTAGAAGCAGTATGGAGAAAGTTTCTGCTGTGTTGACTGTCACTTGCTTATTTTGGAAGGTCTTACGTGGTGTTTTTTTTCCACTGTCAGGTTATGAATGCAGCAACAGTATATCCAAAAGAGCAGTGTTGGTGTGTACATATAATGAAAGCAGTTTGTGAGCAGTCTCTTGTGTATTTATAGATAACTGTCTTTTAAAAGTATTTAGTTGGACTGTGCCCTTGGAAATTGGGAATGGGCTTCATGAAGGAACTTTGGTGGGTGAAATGAGGTTGTTGCTTTTAATCCTACCCTTAGGCAGATGTATAGTTATCTTCATTATTTGATGTTTGCTACCACTCGAACACCTATTTGTTTATTATAGTTTTTAACAGATGCTTTTTCAGTGCATTTGTAAAGCTGATTGAGCAAATGTTGGTTAATTACTGAGCAAATGTTTAATGAGCCACCTAAGTCTTTGGTTGAAAAAACGGAGAAAATAGTCTTCAAATCATTTCGGTGCCGTTTTCCTTTGTTTATTTCCTGCTCCCTCCCTCTTAAAAAAAAAAAAAAAAAAAAAAAAAAAGATAGAAGTAAAGAAAGATATTACCGGTGATATAACTGTGAGTAAGGGTTGCTATCTGGAAGCTCATGTCCGGGGTTGACATTTGCCTGTTAATAGTGTAAAGCTTGCAATGAGTAACATCTTTGATCTTGGTTGGGCCCTTTATTCAACGTAAGAGTTGCTGGAATTGAGAGAGACAAGGTAACTTGTGGATATGTGTTTCAGTTTGTTGTTATATAAGTAAATTGCTTCTGGAAATACTCCTTTCATAAGTTAAAATTTAGTTTTATTTCTTCTCTGCAGGCCATTTTGTTCTACCAGTATGCCAAGTAATTGGCACTTTGGTGTTGGAGTTCTGCTTTCAAATGTTTTATTTGTCTTCCAGACTTAGCAAACACTGATAACATCTTTGTTTTCCACTCCGCTTGTTTCAATAGTACTTGCATGTGCCTGGATCTCGGTGTATAAGGAACCTATTTTTATAGCTCTTTGCAGATGATTTCAAATGGCCTACATTATTCATTTTAACGCGCCTCTAGGAAGGAATGGAAATAATTATCTTGCTTGCGATTCTGTGACCTGTTTTGTGGTTTCTGCGTGAAAACAGTAGTATTAAATGATCTCTAGCACTAATAACTTGCTTTTGAAATTAATCATAGACTAGCAATATCAACTTACCATCTTGGATTAGGTGATGCAGTGGCATTCTTTCTGTGGGCTTTAGTAGCGTTGGTTGAGCAGTTCTCTTCTTCCTCATCTTCTCCCCCGCAACCCCATCCTTCAGGAGGACTCCAGTGTGGTCTTTATTATAACCTGAAGAGCATTAAATAGAAAATTGATTGTGGGAAATAGAGAGGATTTAGTCCTTGTTGGGAAGGGCCTTAACTCCTTCATCAGGGCAAACCTGAGGCATTGAGTGGTGTGAAAGTGGAGCCCGAAACATAGAACAATCTCCTGTTTATGTAGGATAAAAATTATACCGAGCTCTGCTAGGTGCATTTAGATGCTTGGAAATCACATTGAAAATCAATTTAGTTGAGTTTAAATGTGCTGTAGACATTCTTGATGAAGTGTTGTATTGAGGTGTAGTACCTCAGAGTCTGTTGGTTGCTTAAATATGCAGCTCAGTAAGAGAGATACAGTGATACGGTGAGACCTGCTTGCTTAAAGGCTTTCTATGTCTTGCGAAACTGCAAAATAACGAATCGACCAAGGTTAAATTAATTCACTGTTCTTTGTTACACCAAATTTTAGCACAGGAGATATTGCCATAAGCAGTTCTGTCACCAGAGAGGTAGTTGCATTTCAGCGACTCCTAGAAGCGTGTAATGTATTAAGCACTTCAGGATGTAATGTAAGGTGGTATATAAAAGACTTCTCGACGTACTAATGTAGGCTACAGTTTAAGTTGCCAAATTAGAAATTGCTTTCATTTCTACTAATACTGCTAAATCTCATAAAAGAGTGATCAATACTTTCCATGAATGTGAAAGTACTTGGCTGACTAAAATCACCAATTCTAGCACATTGCATATAGCCAGCTCAACTTTATGGGATAAATAAAATTTTCCATTAGAAGGGTAACTGGCAGTTTTACATGACTGTGGGGTATTGTATTTCTAAACTAATCTGAGCAAGAAAATAGAGTTGTAGAGTCATTTTTGCTGAATGACCACAAAGCAGTTTGGATTAATTGGTGAGGAGTTCAAATAAGCATTAGCAAAATGGGAATAAAAAACAGAAACCTGAGTGTCTTTTTATTGAAAGTGTGTGTGTGTGTGTATATATATAGAATAAAAACACAATAATTAAAAAGAAGCTTTAATCAAAGAGCTGTTAGATTTTGTCTAGGACTTCAGTTGTGTGTTTTATTTGCCAAAATACTAAAGTCAGTAGTTTCCCTCTTTTTGTCCCCTTAGAAATCTCAGGGTTTCACTTCATTCAGCATTAGGTGATAGTTTCTTTCCCTTCTGGCTGTTGGGGTCTGTGGTCGTGGTAGGTGCGAGGAGGCATCAGGTGCAGCCCCCTCTGCCACGTGAAGCTGCTTCTGTTCCTCCTTCTATACCTTTGTGAGAAAGACTGAGGCTTGAGGGTCTCTTAGTTTGCAGAATCTTTGTTTTACTTCCCATTTCCTTAATTCAGAAGAGCTTGGGGGAAGGTGGGTAGAGGATGGCACTTAAAACTGTAAATATGTCTGAAAGCCTGTTTCCAATTAACTAGGAAAATTCTCAGAAGAGAAGTAATTGGTGTGCCTAACAAAGTGTCCTAGCATTTATTAAAGCAGCACATTTAAAGGCATAAAGAAAAGAGTCTGTGCACAGATGCTAATATGAAATTATGGCATTTAAATACAATATATGCCAGGTAGCTGTGTTCTACCAACATTCTGCTCTCATATAATTGAACACAGTGTATTTTGTCAAAACAAGATATTTGAGGTTAATAGCTTGGTTATGTCTTTTGCCAAATCCATACCTCTTGACAGTACCAGAGCAATGCTAGTCACACTTTAGGTTTATTTCTTAGATCCATAAAATCTTTTTTCTATAATCATATTTGAGAAAGAAAAAACCTGCATTCCAAATCTGATTTTTATGGAGTTGTAAAGCTAAGTCACTAGTCTGTGCAAACAAGGATTAGAATTAAACATGTTTCAACATGATTGACTTTTTAGGAACCGTTTTCTCTTCTGATGAATGAATGAATTGAAATGTAAAAGTTGGAGGCTGCTACATGAAGCTCTGAGGCGTCCTGCTTTCATGTGGCTGGCAGGAAACTTGACACACTTTGGGCCATGTCAGTGTTTTTTCTGTCTGGCTTCTTGTTCCAAGAGAAGGAGAATTGTCTTATTATAAATAAACTGAAATAGCTCTCAAGTACAGTGTTATTTCTTTCTGCTTTGGGATGGCAAATATCTCTTTTTACAGTGTGATCCAGGGCATAGGGTGTCATTCTCTGCAATTTGCTTTTCATAAAGCACTTAGCTTTTATTCGATGGAGTACTTGAATATTTAATTTACGCATGTGGTAATAATGCCATTCCTTTCCTTACTCCAAGCCTCTGGGATGCAGTTAGGGAGTTTCTATCTGCTTGGAAAATTTGGTGTAAAGGTGTTTTTTCAGGAAGCTCATGGCAAGTAGACAGATTTCTTGCAGCTTCTCATAGATACAGTTTGGAAACAAGCTTGAAAAGGTGGTAGCTGATGATAAATTTTTGGTTGTACAAGAAAGATAGAGTATTAGCGTAAAATTTAACCACTCTTACTAAAACTTTACCACTGGGTTACAAACCACTTCTCTTGCCTACATGCAGTGTAAAATGAAACATAAAACTGTCTTATTTTCCTTTTGCTTGACAATAATGGCATTTAATTTGGAATGGACATTGTAATATGTTTTTGTAGTTGGAGAAAACTTTGACAATGAATTGTTCTAATGCTTCTTGTTAACTTGGATTCTACTTGGTTTCACTTACTTTGGAAAATTAGGTTATTAGATCTCACTTTCCGATAGTCCATTTATTCAAAGATATCAAGTGCATGTTTTTTCTAATCTCTGCATTGTGAAGTTAAATATGAGGCATCTAGGATTTTAGTATCCCTGAGCTGTTACATCTTTACTAAATAAATCTTTGTCTCTTCCCCCTCGCTCAACACAGTTACAGACATAGAGCTGAAGCGGCTGAAAGATGCTTTCAAGAGAACTTGTGGACTCTCGTATTATATGACCCAACAGTGCTTCATCAGAGAAGTCCTTGGTGATGGAGTCCCTCCAAAAGTTGCTGAGGTAACCTCCTCTGTACTTACTGCCTTGATAGATACACAGCTAATTTAATTTCTGTTAATTTTTCATGCAGCATCACGGTGTACATCCTCTGTCTGAGGATAATGTACTAGATGTGGGTATAGGCTGTCACTTATGTGCTTGACTAAGCTCAAACCCAACTAACAGGTGATAGATGACTTTGAAGTACCCCTAAATACCCAAATGTAGATTTGGGGAAGTGGAGGAGTGGGAATGGTTAGTGCTATGTATAACTGTTAAAATGGAGCATTTTATTTACTGTGGATATATACATGCTGCTGTGTTTTGTTTGTTTGGGTTTTTTTTTTTTGAGATCCTCTTGGATTTTGCTTTATTTTCCAAAATGCAAATTAATATTTACCAGCTTTTAAAGCTAATTTTATTTATCAGTAATGTATGAACAAACTGGAAAATATCCAGAAATGAAATACATTACATGGGTATAAATACTGTATATATAAAATAGAGTAGTAATACCATCCTGCACATGTTCATGCCTAGAAAAATATTTTCTTTTGTAAAGTTGCCTCTGAGTTGAGAAAAAAATTGGAATACTATTGCTAGAGCAAGAATAAGACTAGCCAGACCTTTCAAATGATATTTCGCTCCATGTCACTTCTAATCACAGATTCTATTTCTGGTATCTTCAGTGCTAGTGACCTCGCAGGCAGCATAGAAGCCTTCCAGTTTTATTTAGATAATATGAGTAGTGAAGTATGCAATGCAAAAGGTTTAACAGTGTGAAATATATTCCAGTGATATTTCCTTGTGTAGTTTGAAGACTTACTTTGTGGAATAGCTGTTTTGTCCGTGAATGTAGAAGACTCCTTTTTCTAAGCTGGATCTTCAATCCCCACCTTTTTTTCTTTTTCTTTTTCTTTTTTTTTTTTCTCCTCTTTCCTCTCCCAAGTGTTATCAAAGATAATTTTTCTTACTTCTCGATATAGTTGACAATTTGATTTATATGGATATTCAAGCATTTAACAGGAAATACAACATATATTAGCACCTATCAAATTAAAAGAAAGTTTGTGATTTACCCATAGCTTAACACTTCCAGAGATTAATACTGAAGTCATGCTTCATCTGGATGCTTTTAATCTTAGTAGCCCTTATGATAAAATCCTGTATGTAAAATGGCTGTACTTCACTCATCCTGCTACCTTGTCTCTGAGTCAGCAATGGGTTAAGCTTAAATGGAGAAGTTGTATCGATCTGCTGAGTATTGTCACACACTTGTTTTTACTAAGTTACCTTCTTGACTTTATGGGCAGAAAAAACCACAATCAAGAAGCCTGGAAGCCTGACAAGACACAGAATGCCATCTTAATTTACATTGCTGGAAATTAAGACTTATTTAAATCAACATAAATTCTTCTAAAATTATACCAGTGCAACTAATTAGAAACTGAGTCCTGTGACTTCTCCTTTTTCCAAACTCTAAGTACTATATAATTTTAGTCAAATCACCATTTTTAAATAGAAAACATGTGGTTATACTCTTTACTTATCTACGAAGGGTAACATGTCAGGATAAGATGATCTTTGATTATAAGCTGTGATGGGGAAAACAGTGATTTCAGTGCTTCATTTACTCGTGTGTGTGTGTGTGTGTTTTTTCTTTTTGTCTTGGAAGTTCCATTAATGGGAAATACAAGAATTTTGTCCCATTGTGCCCTTCTTCTTCTTCTTCTTTTTGTAATTATACTAAGACTTCAACTCTAGCGTTCAACTGGCCAGCTGAACTAACTGTGTATTTTTAAAATAACTTATTTTCAGACTGAAGGAAAATCACTTACTTACATAGTGTAGCCTTGAAGGCATCTTGTGAAATCAGAATGATTAGAAAGAAAAAGTGTGGAATTCAAATCCCTGCCATGACAATGTCCGTGAAGTTTGTACAATCACTGTGTCCAAACAGAGCACAAATTTAGTTCTAGTAATTTAGCCCCTCAGCATCTGAAATGGATTAAACTGAAGTAATAGAGGAGGATGATCTGACCGTCCCATGGTACATTAATCTTTTTGGGTAGCGCTGTGTCTTAAGCGTATTAGAATGAAACTGTAGGTTCTGTGTGTCTTCCTTAGAATGAGATCCTTCTGTTTTAGAAGCCTAATTTAAATTTACTTGCCTTCTTGTCATGCTCTCAGTGTGTAGCAGTGAGTGGTAGCTTGTTGAGTAGACCAGGAAAGGATGGGCCTACGGTAGCAACAAAGCTCTGTCTAGGTTAGTGTTTCCAAGGAATCTCCCTGATTCAGCGTTACGTGGTGCTGTGGTGCCTCTCAGGAGAGCAAGACCTCCAAACTTCCTCCTACCTTGTCTCCTGTTGTTATTTCAAGGTGATCTAGAGCACTTAATGCTGCTGCTCTGCTTTCTGGTGATGGACCGGCGACAACTTCTCATATGCAAAGCATAAAAGGTCATTCCAGTATTTTTATCGTAGCTGATAAGATAGTGCTATGGGTAGCAGTGCCCTCAAGAGGCCCACAGCTCTCTGCTCGCACCCAGCCCTGCGTTGGTCTTTCCTTGAGATGGAAACCTGCACCTGAGATGGCAGCAGCTGGAGACTCATGCGTATGACTGGTGTTCAGCACTCTCCCCACCTTCGCTTTGCTTGTGCAGTAAGACTGAAAATGCTGGTGGCAGCGCTGATTCTGCTGCTGGTGCAGGGTTTCAGGAGAGGAACTTTCTGCTTGTGTCACTGGCATCTTTTAACAGCCTCCCATGGCACAGTGGTTCCCTCTAACTGCCCTCAGAATGGTCCCATCATGAATCAGAAATTTCTGAAGGGTGTCAGGTGGTGATCACTTTGCAATTTTATTATGAAATATTGTTGTAAATGATGAAACTGCCAAGAAAGTGAAATGTTCTCTTATTAATAAGAAGTAGTGGTGAGCAGATGACCTCAGAAGTTGTTTTTAAGGCTGCAGGAAGATTTCATTTTCTTTGATTTCTTTCCCGTCTTCAGCTGGAATATTTTGAGAGGTTGTTTTTTTTTTGTTTTGTTTTGTTTTTGTAACAAATGTAGATTTAAATCTTACTTTGTCCGTGTAGAAGACACAACTTCTGTTGAAGTACTTAACAGATTTCTTGGCTTACAGTTAGAGTAACAAATATTGATGCCTGTCAGGTCTTTGGCAAACAGCCTGCTGGCATGTAGACCTGTGTGAATGATATGGTATTTTTTGTCTGCCTTGATTTGGGGGACATGGTGCTTTAAATTTTTAAAGGGCTTTTGCACAGCGCTTTCAGCTTGTTGAAAATTAGTTTCCTTTGTACTACACTTCATTGTAATGTTGCACTCTGAGTCCTTTGAGAGACTAAATTGATAAAAGATTGCCCTTGATTAAGCAAAATGTCTTACATCATTATGGCAGAATGTAAATGTTCTTTTGTAATTGAAAAGTCATTTATTCTACTCAGTTATTTTGTACTAGTTGCACAGTTAGTTTAACCACTAGCTGCTTATTTCCAACCTGAAGTCACCCTCTTTCAGTGAACTGGGTGAGTGAAACTGATAATAAAAAGAGTTAGTTTGAATCCACCTTGGCTCCCTGAATCCCAAAAAGTGAGTTAGAAGTCTAGGTGCTGGGAAAGCAAATGTAAGGTAATACAACTTAATTTTAAAAGCATTTTTATTTGAATATGAGACCATAAATCTATCTAAACCATTGTAAAATAAAACCCCAGTATAACTTGTTGCTTTCAGTGTCATCTCTGTTCTCATCAAGTCTGTTGCTACTTAAAGACTTGCTGACTTCCCTGTTCTGTTCTCTTAGGTTATTTATTGTTCATTTGGGGGCATATCCAAAGGACTGCACTTCAATAACTTGATAGTTGGATTAGTTCTACTTACAAGAGGCAGAGAGGAAGAGAAAACAAAATGTAAGTAGCAAAGCCTATAAGCATGGCAAGGTACAGAGTATGTAAAATAAGTTTTCATGAAGGAAGCTTATATTGGGATATAGTTGGGAACTATTTTTGTGTATAACCAGGGCATACATGGTTGCCAATATAGTATAATTTTTACTTTAAATTGAATGCATTTTCGTTTCCTGCGCTCAAAATGGAATCTTATATTTCATCATGAATGTAAATGTTTAATCCAACAGAAAGATTGTTGAGCATTGCATGTGGGCAGAGAAAGGAGGACAGCACTGATATTTTTCAAAATGAATGAAAGCATCTGCCTACTGACTTATGTTGTTTTGCCTTCTTGTTAACCCGAATTTACTTTTCTTTTGATTAGTGGCTAATGGTAAAAGAAAAAGGAAATATTTCTCAGCCTAAGCTCTATTGGAGTTGAGTGAATCTAAAAATTTCTAATGCTTTAATCATCGCACAGTTTTTGGCCTTTACAGTCAGCTTAAACTTAATGTTTGAAAAATGTAACTACTGTATTTGCTTAAATATTTCTTTTCCTCCACAGACATTTTCAGTCTCTTTTCTAATGAATCGGGGAGTTATGTTGTTCGTGAAGAGATGGAGAAGATGCTGCACGTGGTTGATGGAAAAGTCCCAGAATCACTCAAGAAATGTTTCTCTGAGGTATTTCTTTGTCAAAAGAGTATAGACCAGCAAAATCTAGGCTACATGACACTGAAAAGCTGTTTGAGAAGAAGCTTCACTTGTGGGTTTCAGAGTAATTGAATATCTTAAATTTTGTCTTACTGTATGGAAGATAACTTTATGCTAGAAGACACTGTGTAGAAGGCATTGACTGAGGCAGGCTCATTTATTCTCTTGGTGATACCATGATGACTTCATAAGCATTGATTACATTATTCTTTCTTGGCTGCAACCTCAGATCATATGTACGCTGCTGTCCAGTTTCTGGAACTGACCCACTTCAGTGTTTCCTATTTATAATTTCACATGAATACAGTGTGATGAATTATGCACTAAAAGTTAATTGCAGACTGTCCAAGAAATTTAGAAATACTTTATGAAGGTACTGCAGAAAGAAGTATCTGTGCAACTTGATACCATTTTCCTTTTCAAGAAATGCTCTATATTGATTTTCTTTTAAAATGAAAATCATGTAATAACTCTCTCAGCAGGATTTGCTGGCCTGTTAATCATAATATTTCATTGCTGGATTTATGTTCCTGATATAGGAAGGCTTTCCTTCCTGCTATATGGCAGATAAGTTTATACTTTCAAGAATGATGTTTATAGGGACTCTTATTCGTTTCTGCAGAAAGGTTGCATATATACTAGAAATATCTGGTTTCTGAAACACAGGAAACAAATTCACAAGTAATATCTGTGTTGCTGTAGTTGCTTAAGTTCCATCAACTGCACATGTTGTTTGCTTGAAATGTGTGGTTCCCCACCAACGCCTTCCCTATCCAAAACCTTCCTCTCTCACCTTCCTTGCTTCTCTAATCAATCGGAACAGCATAGAATTGCAGAGAAGCACAGGTCTTCTGTATGATCTAAATTGCTGTAGAAATGAAAAATTCCATTGGGGGCTACATTTTGCTTCTCTGCTCATTTGTAAGTGGGTTTGATTTTACTTAAGTGGTATTTCCATAATTGGTTAAATCCTGCAAATGCTGCCAAGTCCTGAGCATTGACTTCCCCTTCTCACTGTCATTCATTTCTCTGCCCTTGTGCTGGCTCAAGCATTCATGTGACTCCTGGATGAACTGGGCTGAGAAACTGATCTGGCTGAAAAGTAACCCTTTTTTTGCTGTAACTCTTAATCCTCTAGGTCATTTTTCAGCCAGATCTGTTTTGCCACATGGCTGCGTTAATGTGACTGCTTTTGCAGAGGAGAAAGGAGCAGAACAGGCCTGGGAGGAAGGGGGTAGCACCATTGCGCTCACAAGTAGTGTGGATTTATACAGATTAGCTTGAAGATGCAATTGTTATTGCCTCCATCCTGACTTCCTTGAATAATAGCATATAGAAGTCTGTGATTAATAACTAAGTGTTGGGGGATTTTTACTTTTTTTTGGTCACATACATCCAGTGAATTATTTTAGTACCTATTTTTATGGGAGACTGTCCTACTTCTTGTTCATACAGATGCATGGTTGCTCTTTACTGATATGTAGAAATGAGAGAAGAACCGCTCACTTTTCTTTATAGGGTGAAAAGGTGAACTATGAGAAGTTCAGGGTTTGGCTATTACACAACAAAGATGCTTTCACGTTTTCTCGTTGGCTGCTCTCTGGAGGTGTGTATGTGACACTCACTGATGATAGTGACACCCCTACCTTCTATCAAACCCTCGCTGGAGTCACACACTGTAAGTAAATTATAATTCTTTTTCTGCATATTTTTGAAACCATTTCAGAGTTCATGAACTTAAACTGTTGCCTTGCAGTAGTTGTTCATTAAGTCTCCCTGCTCTGATTAGACACATACAGTTCTGCTCAGCAAGATAAATTTATTTTCCATGCTAATTTGTTCTCTGCTTTTTGTGCAATGACATGTAAAACACTGTTATACTCAAGGACATAGGACACAGTGTATCATTATTTATAAGAGATAACAGTAGTGAGATTACAATGCTGCTTATAAAGGCTGACTACCAAGTAAACTTAAAAAAAAAAAAAAAGCTCTTTGATAAATACCTTCAAAGTAACTTGATGCTAATAGAGATTTTGTATTTGGTCTTTCAGGTATAATAGATCTCAAAACTGTCACAGTTTTGAAAATAGTGCTTCTCTTAAAAATAAACATTGCCTATTAATTTGTGTTCTGTAATGAAATAAGCAGTATTTTTAAGGTATGGAGAGTGTATTTTTACTTTCTCCTCAAATTTTTCAGCGTTTGGCTTAACAGAGCTCTAGTTCCTTGAGCAGTCTCTGTCAAATCAAATTGCCTCAGGTACACCTGTTTACAGCTGAACCCCTTGTGATTGCAGGGACCTATTAACAAATCAAGGTGATATTATGCTAACATTTCAGCCATGTAATCCTTGCCCAGGAATACTTTTGCTGGAACAGTAGTCTCTGCTTTCAGTTTAATGTTAGTTGTCCCCTTAAATTTCCAGTTAGCTCTGGGAGATGTTCAACCTTAGACTCGAATCTTGCTTAATTCCTCTTGCTTATACTGCTACCCTTATGAAGTAACTGCTTTGCTCTGTGTGTTCCTGGTAGGCTCAGGGATCATACCTCAGCATGACTAGCAACTCTGTTGAAAATACTCTCAAAATCAACTCACTTTGCCTCTTAGAAAGTTGCATTTTTTTGTAGTTCTTAAATTTTAAGGTTTAGAGATATAAGTAAATTTCAAGTATTTGGTTTTAGTCTCTGTGATCCAGTTGGTTTATAATAATTTCATAACACTTCTGTACATTGCAGCATCTTTTATTGTAACCTATTACAGGAGGAAGTGTCTGTAGGAAACACGCGTGGCTGCTCCTTTGCTAGTGCTGGTTTGTAAAGCTCCTTGTCCTGGTGGAGAAGTTGCAAGATATTTTTAAAGACTCATGAAATACGTTTGGGGAATTTTGTATCTCTGAGTGTTTCAGCACAAGCCATATGTTCTGAAAAGAAATTAATTTGTGTTGCTAGGAGTAGATCGGACAACTCAGAAATTTGATGTTTTCTGTTTTTTGATAGTGGTCTTCTGGGAGAACAAATCAGTGAAGCAATGTTTTCTAAACCTACACAAACACTATTAGAGTATAGTGATAGACTGAAGGTTTTTAAATCTCTTATAGTGTGAAAGGAAAATGAATTTGTAGGATTTCCTACTGCAGTTTGCAAATTTATCCACTGGATCCTGGAATTGGGCCACTGCGCCCTCTCCTGGGATGTGGACGGCTCAAGCTGCAGCCCTTGACTGGCCCTGCCGCCTCCTCTCACTGCATACTCACCATAAAATGTCCTAAGTAATGTGTCGGAGGCTAGAAAAATTGCCCTGATAAAAACAGCTAAAGTTATTAACATTGATTTAGAAACAGACAGCAAACACTTTATTGCAAAGCATCAGTGACTCCATTTACATTTGCTTAATGAGGCAAGATATCAGGGAAACAAACGAATTCTAATTTTTCACTTGTAAGTAACAGTTGTTTCAGAATGCAGATGACTTTAATTATATTTCTCAACACATAATGAGAAATTAAATTTTGAAGTTACAGGAAGTTGCACATACTTGCTGCTTTTAATCATTTTTTTCCGTTTCACTTAAATCATGAATATGAATAATTTCACTTGAAAGCTAGAAAAATAACTTCAGCTTCTCTTGGACTGTCAGTATATATCTACCAAAAGAGTTTGAGGGATCTGAGTCTCTCTTCCACCTACATAATGACCCCCTAGCTTGGATTTTCTCTATTTTGTAGTATGACTTGGGTATTCTTGGTTTTATTTCTTTTACTGTCACTTTGAATAGAAATATAGTGAAACAATGAAGTCAAAGGTAAATCCTGCCAGAGACTGTGACTAACACTAAAATTCTCAGTAGGAGAATATTCCCCCAAATCATTGCATATCCTTAATAATCACAAACTAAATGGCTAATCTCCCGGTCCCCTAGTCCAAGGGCAGTCCTGCAGGAATATAACAATTCGCGGCCACTGGGGGATGTCATTTTGTTTCGTGCCGTGGCTGCCTAGTATCCTTTTAATTACAGGAATAGCGCTGAGGTCATTCTGCCCGCAAAGTAGGGCTTTCTGTGCTTAATTTAGCCAACGGACACATAGGAACACGAGGGAGGCTTGGAGGGGTCCCCCGTCTCCCTGGGTGCACACCTAGAGCACGACTGTTCTTTCCATAAGACACGGAGGCTTGTTGCTTTTTCCAGTTATTATTGGGAAGCTATTCCAGTAAATCTCCATGTATCTGTGGGCAGTGTATATCTTTCTTTTCTGTCAATATTTTCCTTGTTCTCAGAGAGTCCCTGTTCACCTTCCTCTTCACCCTTCAGTATAAAGGCAGCTGGCTTTTATATAAATTTCTTCCTGGTCTTTTCATTAAATGGAAATGAGCCCGGTTCAAGGCTTTGTTCCATGCAGAGTGCTTCATCTCCCTTCATCATTCATCAGAGTGGCTTTCTGCATCCTCCACTTTCTGCTCTGTCGGGCAGTAAGTGGCTGGTGTTTTCCAGGTGAGAACTCGAGTGCTACTGCTGATGCAACAAGAGGTGCTGGTTGCTTTTTTATGACTGGTTCCTTCTGTTGTGTCTCAGTATTTCACATAATGGGCTTTTATATTCATTTTCTTCTTGGTCATTTTCAATAGAGAAAGATTCCAATTTGTTATAGAAATCATTGGTTTCAAACTAACGGGCTGTAGAATTTGTACTTCTGTGCTGTTAGTCCAGTTCCTGTTACTGAGTTCTTGTTAATAGCATCCTAATTGCCCTTTGAGTTAGAAAGAGCCTCTCTTCTGTCATCAGAAAAATCCATCAATGAGTCCTTGCTTTTTCTAGCAGCTCTTACTGAGATCCAGTAACCCAGTGTGTAATGGGTGTAATAACATTTTGGAGTTTGGAGCATATGGTTATTACTAGTTTATCAGAATAAATGAGGGGAGATCTAGATAACCAGTAGGCAGGGCCAAAAGGCAAGAGTGGATTTTTGAAACAATAATATTTGCAATGAAAGTAAATGTTGTGAAACCCGTCCTATCAAAGATGGGCTATAAACCCATAGGGCTTTATTTCACTATCGAGCTGCGGGTCTCTTGAAGGTAAGCAAGATGAGGTGTTTGCTTAATGTTTTGGTTCCCACACTCTTGAAACACTAACTCTTAATGATGTATATAAGAATACGATACAATACTTCTGGTATCTATATTATAAGATTTTTGTTGTTGTTGTTTTGCTTGACGAACGTGCCTTTAGCTTATTTACTAGTGTGCTATTTTTACCCCGTGTGTGTGAGCACTTCTGCTCTGAGGTGCATCTTAGTGTTTCGTATCTTTTCCTTATGTCCTCCCATCTCATTAAGGCACCGATGTGCACGTGCAACCTTCTGCTGGGCAAGCAGCCAGCAACGAGCAGCACAAGTTGTGATATTCACTTCTCTGTGTCCTGTTCTCTTTTACAAGGAAAAAATAAAAGTATTGAACCAGGCTAGGCCAATAAGAAAATGCCCTAGTGTGGCTTAGTCTGCATCTTACCGCCTAGTTATCCTCTTAGTTCCCAGGTTATTTTATGTCTTGTAAAGCAGCTCTCTGTGCCTGAGGTCCCAGGATCTTCTCCGAGTTAATTTGAGAGTGACAAAGGGCTGTTTGTGCTCGGAAATACTGCTGTTCGCTCGCGCTCCGGGATGGTATGGTATGGTATGCTTCTACTGTTGTGAGCCAGGGAGAATTGTGCCAATAGGTAGGTAAAAATTGTTTTGTTAAAATACGTTGAAGTCTTCAGTTAATTCTGATGACATTAAAAAATAATAAGTATTACCTGAAAAAGACTGTAATAAGGTTGTACACTTTCTGATGCAACTTCAACAGGCATTAGGAGAATAAAAAAAAATTATGCTTTGAAGAGGTAAAATACTTTTTCCAAAAAGATTTTAGATAAAGATTACTTTTTTCATATACGCCAATGTGTTTGCATAAGCATAGTCTACTTGTATCATGCTTCTTTCAAGCTTAAATAACACATATGTTTATATATATACATATATATATATATATATATACTGAATTAGAGAAGACTACTGAAAACGTGTCTTCAGTCAAAGCAGTGTGGAATATGGATTGTGATTAGTGTGTGCTATTTCTAGGAATTATGGTGATTTTTTTTTCTTTTGATGCGCCAGTTTGTTTTCCAATTGTAAGGAAATTGTGCTCAGTATATTCTGAATCGCTGGCATCCTCAGTGGGTCCTGAGTGTCTGAAATGGAATATGTTGGCCATAAGTTACTTGGTTCCATTTCATTTAAATATAATGGGGAATATATGATGCACTACATACGCTGAAACTGATTTACAAGATTATATGCAAAAAAAAATCACTGCAGAAATGGAATTACCTAGCAGCTGGCTCTTCAGCTTCATAGTTAAATATTCACATGCATTATAATGCAGTAAATTTGGAGGTATTTTATGTAAATATCACAGTTTTACTTTTAAAATATATTCAGTTTAAATTGTTCATGTATAATTAATAGGAAAAGTGTTCTTTACTGCTTTGTCAGTTTTGCTTTCTCGAATGTTAGACTTTCCCTTGTGCAAGTATAATCAGTACCTTAGACCTGTCTTAATTACCTTATCGGTATAGAGCTGCTTAGTTTCTTATTTAGTGGCTATTCTTTTGAAAATGATGATTGGGAAAAGCTTTGTTTATTTTTTTTTTTTAATGACCAGGTAATTTCAGTCACGACTTGATAGAAATGCAGATAAGATGCCCTGTGATAACCTTTTTTTTCTAAGATTAAGTGCTGGAGCAATAACAGTAGTACTGTAGATACTAGCTGTCAAATGCAATTAGCAAGCGGAGTAGAACTTGCTCATACTGCAGCTATTTGAGAATATTTTATCTTCTGACACAATTCATCTTTCAGTTCTTAATTATTAAAGGTAAATAATGCACCTGCAAGAGAAAGCAAGTGTCTGCTGCTAAGGTTTAGTCTTCAGAAAAGACAATGGGAACTTTTTCATTCTGAATATTTAAAAAATGTTGAATTATTTCACGAATAAAGCAGTAGCTCTGTTTTACTCCTTTTCTTCCCAATTTTAACTATATGTGGTTGAGCAGGTAGCTTAGTGTGTAGCATAATGCATTTGTATTTGCTTCTGAAAAAAATAAGGTGTACATGCAGGTTTTCCTTAAAAATAAGAGTGCAGACTTGTCCTTTATAAGTATTTGTTAAGATACCATAATGATTTTGCAAGTCTCTTAATGTTAGGATTCTGTCTCACAAAGTAGCATTTACCTTTCATTTGTTTCTTGTTTTTTGATTATTTCTTGTCTTGAAACTTTGAATACCTATAGGTATATTTTTGCATCTCTTGCAGAATGTAGGAAGTCTCACCTTATTTTGATACCTCGTGAGCTATTTGTTATCAATGCTGTTGGACCCTGGTGTCTGTAGACAAAACAAGATAGAGGGAAAGTGTATTTTAGCTGACCCTTTTTCTGTCATGTGTCAATATTCTCCCCAGTGTGGGACGGTGTCACTAAGCGAGCAGGACATCCCCGTGTTCCTGAGCACGGCAGAGCCGGAGCTTTCCTTGCTCTCAACCTTTCTGCTGAAGCTCGTGGAACTGCCTGCATCTGTGGTACAGTCTTTGGCATCTATGAAACTGCAGCTCACTGATCTTCAAAGCGATATATATTCCATTTCTCCTTCTTGATTCCTAGCAGAATAACTTTCTTTTATACGTTTAGATTATTGCTTTCGTATGTATTACTAGGAAATCAAGAGCTGGGAGATGCAAGCCAGATAGGGGAATTACCCAGCTTGAAAGCCCTTTTTCGGGAGGGGGCGAAGAAAGGAAATCAGACTGGTTTTTCAGCAGCGTCAGTTGCCTCAGCCCAATAGCTGCTACTAGTGCAAGTGAGGATGCTGCAGCTTAGGCCTGGACTTAAGGGCCGGGTAGATGTCCGGAGCAGCCTGAATTTAGACTGGCTTAACTCACCCTGGCAGCGCGGTGCCGTGCGTACTCTGCCCAGCTGCTCAAGGAAAAGGACATGGTCATTGGTCTTGCTTTCCACGGCACACCAACACAAAGTACTTTGCAGGAGGATGCCAACCCTGCATGGCTCCTCCAACCCCGTTTCCGATTTTAATATTTTGTTATAATTTTTCCAAACTTTGTGCTGATGCAGGAAAGGCGCTGGGTAGTTTGCAGTGCGTTATGTCACATGCCCGCTGAGTTGATGCAACCAGTTCACACTAATTTTAAGTTATTACTCTGATTTAATTACTACTGTCAATGAGAGAAATAAATAGGGAGGAAAAAAATCAATAAAATTTCATTTTCCATGTGCTCTTTTTATCTCCTCTGCTCTTAAGCTTTACGGGATTATTATTGTTTCTGTAGGCTAAACCAGGCCAAATAGCTCAAGTTAAACCTATTAGAAAGCTGGCATGGATTTAAAGGCTCAGAACCATCTGGGAATGGGATCACACGTAGTGGTTCTTAATATAGACAGCTCTGTCATTACATATCTTCTAGAGAACCAATTAACTTGCACTGACCTAAAGCAGTGTTGTGACACACTTGCATATGAAAAAGGTTAAGAATACTGTTGTGCAGACATAACTTTTTTCCCTTTTTATGTTTTTATTTATTTATTTTTATTTCAAGGCTAGATATACGAGACTCCTAAGCTTTTTAATGGCATTAGTATAAGAGTGTTTGAAAGAAGACTCAAATTCTTGTGGCTTTTTCTTCTACCTTTGCCTAGCACTGTACTTTACTCATGGCTGTTCTTTCTTTTAATTAGATTATAAATTTCTTGGCATAAAGTGTCTTTTAAGTTGGTACAGTCACTTCCCAAATTTGACTGAATCTCTTACTGCATTTGTAGTATAAATAATAAAGTAAAATTAAATATTTTTTATTTGGAAATAACTAATGCTGAGATACAAGTCTAAGTATCATGTTAAGATTTAGCCTTCTTACTATATTACGTAGGCTAACATTTTCAATGATGAGTTTTTCAGGATGAGTTTTTCAGGAGAAGTCAAGTTTTACGTAAAGAACTTACAAAGTGGGGATCTAAAAAAAAAATTACCTCCTTTTTAGAGAATTTACATATTGAATATCTTAGGAAAATATGATATTACAAATATAATATGCCTGTTTAATTTATCAGGAAAGAAATAAGCTTCTTGGAAGAGATATCTAGAGCAAAGTTTATTTCTGTGATACTTGTAGGCTTCTGGTTTACTCCCTATTGATTTTATACTCCTAGATATCAAATGGTTGAGATAACTCTGTAAAAGTAGTAACTTTCTCTTCACAGCTGTGTGTGGTTTTTTTTCTGTTCTTTTTTCCTTTTTTCTTTTTTAATTTGTACAGGAATCAAACATAAGATATAACATTTTCCCTTTGTGAAGAATTATGCTACGTTTTTATTTAGTGTTGTGCTCTAACATGGTCTAGATATTACCAGATTCTTTTATTTCTGTTGATTATGCAGTGGAAGAGTCTGACATCATTGATCTTGAAAAACGATATTGGCTGCTAAAAGCTCAATCAAGAACTGGACGTTTTGACTTAGAAACATTTGCCCCCTTAGTTTCCCCTCCTATTCATCCATCTCTGAGTGAAGGTATGAAACTTTGCTAGAATGTTTGATAAAGTGATGTTGGTGTGGACTTAAATACTTGATATCTCATAAAAAATAACTTTTGAGTTTTAAAAGTGGACTTGCTTCCTTTAAAATGTCTTTTAAGCTTAAATTAAGGAGAAGGATTTGTCCAAGTTTTAATTGTTTGAAAATGACAGGTTTTTGTCATCAAGTTATCCACTCAACCAAAATTGGAAACTCAGTAGTGCATCTGCAGCAGATGCGAGCTGTTAGAAAAAGAGATTTTTATACCTAAGTTCAATTTGTCATATATCCCCCTAAGTGTGCTCATAAGTGAGTTGTATCTACCTAGCAATAAAAATTTGCTCATCAGCTTTGGAGAAACTTGCATGATTTCTGCTCACGGTCTGTGTCTCCTGTGGGTACAGGAATTGGGTTATTGACACTAAAAAAGAACTGTATGTGGTTGAAAAGTGCTCTGTGTGCTGAATGAGTAAAACTCTTACATGAGAGTGATTGAAGCTCCATGCTCTCTTAGGGCCAAACTTGCCAAGGCATTCAGTGATTTCCATAGTATCAAGTCAGTTGGGAAAACCATCTGAGCACATTTACTCCTTCGGTCCTTTAGCTCATTGGAAAATGCTCGTCCTAACCACATAGACTGAGACAGAGAAGCACATTACTATGAATGTTCTTATTTGTGCTTCCTTATCCTCTGCTACACTTAGCAGTGCTTGGTTATAATCCTAAGTTTGTACCTTTTCTTGAAAAAAATAAACCTTTAACACCTCATATAAATGCTACGTGTTCTTGTCAGCTGCTTTGGCCAGACTCCGTAACAGGGGATGCTTCTGTGGTTTGCAGGTCTGTTTAATGCCTTTGATGAAAATCGGGACAATCACATAGATTTTAAAGAAATTTCTTGTGGGCTCTCGGCATGTTGCAGGGGACCCTTGGCAGAAAGACAAAAATGTAAGTGTGCAAAATATTAACTATTAATTAAACGAAAAGAAACTTCTTAAGTTCAAATAATTAAGTTTAGTTGTTTCCACGTTTTAGAATTCTTTTCCACAGAACAAGTGTAGATCTGTGGGAGGTGACAGGCTTAAGAAGTTGAAGCTAGTTGAAATATGTAGGTTTTCTTTTATAAAACATGATTAAGCCTAATTCAGTATATTTTTATTCATGACTTCATAAAACTAATAGACTTTTGGAAAACAGCTTTTCATTTCAGAAGTTTTCTTGCAGTGTTACGCCATTATGCTGCAGAGGTTTCTCTCAATACACAAAGTGGAAAGTGCAAACATTAGTCTGTTCATTATGTATGACACAAAGCAAATCTACTTGATTGTCTTGTGGTAAATAGTATGTTTTATCTTGTTTACTGTCCATTTTTCAGCTGGTTCCCTGCAAGGTTCCTGTGTTTTGCAGTACCTTCTTTCTGTAGTTTTTTTCCAGCTTTGTATTATTGCAATTTAAATGCTACCATTCACTGGAAATTTCTGGATGCACATGTGTTCCTTGCTAGGTCACATCAGAAAACACAGTACAAAATTGCAGGAATCTAGATTTCAGTTTATTAAACACAGCTGCTCCGTTTCCTCACTATCATGCATACATCCGGCCTCATCAAAACTCTCAGCGCTAAATCACGTTCTTATGACTCTGTAGACCTTCTTTCTGCAAGGAAAAAAGAAAAAATAGTCACTGAATAGTTCTAACATACAAAAGCAATATTCTTTTTTTTCTCAGTTTGCTTCAAGGTTTTTGACATTGACCGGGATGGCGTGTTGTCTCGCACTGAACTTAAGGAAATGGTGGTTGCGCTTTTAGAAGTCTGGAAAGACAACCGTACCGATAAAATACCTGTAAGTCCTATATGGCTTTTAGTCATTTGCTCTTGTTTTCTAAAGTCATCCTTTGAAATTATAAAATTAGGAGCCAATTTCACGTTTCAGATGTGAATGTTGATTTTTAAGGTAGTTTCAGTGAAATACGTACGTTTTTGAGCTTTCATAACTGGGTAGTGTTAACTATAACTTACCTTTCATAACATACATAACACTAACATTAACCAAAGTAGAATCACTTGAATATTTTTTGTGTGTGATGTAAAGGATCCTTGAGTACAAAAATATAACCGCCTAGAATCATTCAGCTGCCAATTTTGTAGTGTGTAGTGCTATACTGTATTATCAACATTTCCTGCACTTTATTTGTGTTTTTAGTCTGAACACACATAGCTCTGGAGTGTGCTTTAAGCATTTAACTCCGTTTTTGATCCTTTTGTTTCTGTAGGAATTGGACATGGATTTGTCTGAAATCATAGACAATATTTTGAATATGCATGATACCACAAAGGTAAGAATTCACTTTTCCATTCTTGTCCTCATTACATCTCTGTGTATTCAGCGTAATTTGAGAATGAGGCAAAAATCTTGCATTTTCTTTACAGCAGAGATGTGTCAATAAAAGAATCTTTTTGAATTAATGTCAGTTTTCCATTAAAATTTTCTACGCTGTTCTGTTAGAAGAATGTGAGTTTTATAAGCTGTTTTTATATATGAAATTAAACCAAAAATATATAACCAGATGAAATAGATTTGAACCATATGCTGTTTACTACACTTTACTATGCATAATTAATACCATTTTTAGTCTGAAGCTTGACTTGTGAAGATTTTGTTTTATTTCATGTTAAAAAAGATCTTAAGAATAAAATGGCAGGCAAATAATTTATCAGATCTCTTTTATTACCAAAGCAGTTGTATCAAGCTTTCTTACAATTGTGGTAGATGTTAATTTTCTGACATATTAAATAACTTTTTAATTGAAATAGGTAAACAGTTTAATGCTTTCTTCTTTCTTTTCCTTTTTCTACCCACTCTTTAAGATTGGACATCTGACTCTGGAAGACTACCAGATATGGAGTGTGAAGAGTGCTCTTGCTAATGAATTTTTAAATCTACTTTTTCAGGTATATTTAGAGAAAATTTAAACTTGAAAGTTATGCTCATTGACACACATGGCCATGGAAGAGAGTCTCAGTATTTGCGCCAATAGGGTTCCTTTTGTCTGTTGGAATGAATTATGTGTTTTTGAAAGTGCATATTACCTTGACTAATTAAAGCTCTGTTGGATTATTATTCTTTCCAGTATATGGAGATGCCTAAAGCATAATGTGTTAAAATGGATGTAGTGTAATGTTTATAAAATGAAAGGAAACTTCATTTCAGCATCAGCAGGTCTATTTTGCATTAGGAAAAGGCTGTGTGCCTTAAAAGGTTGTTGCTCCAAGTCTTTCCAAAGAAAGCAATGCAGGAAATTAAGCAGACTTACAGCTAATGCTTTAGCACTTTCCTTTTGTGCTTTCTGCAAGGGCTGTCTAAGGAACCTCTCATTGCTTTCTAAATGGAGCAGCCCTTGAAAGCTATGATATCATTTAACTATCATGTTGCAGAAGCTGAGGATTAATGTGTAGGGTTTTTCCCCTCCCCCCTTTTTTTTTAATTCAGCTTGACTTGGACTTTTTAAAATCTTCAAAACAATCAAATTTTAGTGCTTTGCTCACTTTGTGTAGAAAGTAAACCACTAAGAGTATTTGGATTCAGTGTAATTTATTCCTTGCCAGTTCTGCATAGAACTCGATACCTTCTGAATAAATAATAATAATCCTAATGGAGCCTTGAAGATTTACTCTAATCCAGTATTCACCTCCAGCCGTCTGCGACTGTCTCAGCTCTTCAGTGTGGGTGGGGAAGAACCAGTGGGCTTCATTTTCATCTTATCAGTGAATCTCAAAGTCGTGCTTTAGCAGGCAAATGCTTGTTCTGAAAGGGGATGTGTGATATTTCAAGAAACAGTAAATTGTCAGAGCCTGCCTGAAGAGCATACTACTTTCACCTGTTTATAGTCCTAGCCTACTCTTCATGCAGTAAAAATACTTTAGGTAAACTGAGCAAGAATATTCTAAGTCTGTTAGCTATACTGCAGTTGAAGAGAGGAAAATTAGAAAGTTCTGTTTCTTTTTTATCACTAATTGCATCAGTTTGTATTCACCTTTGGTAATCTTAAGAAAGGCTATGCTTATCATTGCACTGTCTGTTGTCAAGCATCCTAGTTTAACCTAAAGTTGATTAACAAATATCTATGCATATTGGGGGTAGAAAAAATGAACATTTGATACACTTGCCTGAATGATAGTGAGTTGCAGTTGTTCCACATTGCCTGTTGATGGTCTCATCTGCAGTATTTTTCCTCCTGACAGAGTAGATACATTTCCATTTAGATTTCTATTTTTATTTTCCTTTGATATCTTTACCTTCCGAGGCACCCTTGTCTTGTGCTGCCGACTCAGCAGCGTGCTGGCACAGGACAAAGTCTGTCATTGATTTGTCTGGGAATTTATTTGAGCTGTCATGAGGTTCTCTGTCTCATCTGCAGACAGAAAAGCTAAGTAGTGTTAGTGAAGCACATTGGAAAGCTTTTCCACAAATTGCTTTGGTTGTAGCCAGGGCAATTTATCTGAAGACGCTAAAGCCAGTACCATGTAACATCAGTCTAAAAAGAAACATCACTGCCAGCTGTGTTGTGTGTGCTGCAAAATCTGTTGCTTCCCAGCAGCTAACGGCCTTTGCTTTATTCAGATTGTGGAACGGTCTCCCCCTGTAATATAAATTTAAATAAGATATCTCACCAGTCATTAGAAATCTCCAGCTGAGATGCAAATTGATAGCTTCAAAACAGACATAAGGAAAAGACTATAAATCATGGTATGAGTAGCAACTAATCTGAAAACAGTTTTGGAGATGAGACAGCCGATCCTCCTCCCTGCGCGGAGAACAAGGACCCCCGCAGGGCCCGTTTCCCTCCGCTCGTCGGTCGGTGCCAGTGGCTGCGGGACACACCAGGAGAACTAGCGAGAGACCTGGCTGCAGCCAAGGGCAGTCCCTTTTCCACACAGAAAGGAGCAAAAGGAGGGTCCCGTGGGACTGCTCTCCTGTGCTCAGAACAGAGGCCAAGCCACTTTGGGCATCTGTCTAGGAGACGGTGACTTTTACTTCTGCATTGAATAAAAAATAAAAAAGTCAAGCAAAGGACCTTTTGACTTTCAAAAGCTTTCTGAGGTTTTGAGATCAGTTTCCCTGGTGACTGGTTGGTTGCTCTGATTTAAATTTCTCCTTCAGTCTCTTCACATGCTCTTCCTCTTTTCAGTCCTTTATACGGCCACTTCTCTTTTAGCATTCCCAGTTTCTCCGTTTTCCCCTTCCCCTGGTTCTTTAACACTTACCTTGCACTCTTCCAGTAGTTTGCAGTCTCCACATTCTACCTTTCTTCTCCCCCAGCATGGGCAGTTGCCTTTACCTTTTTGCACATCAGATCTATTTCACATATTGTGATCTTTCGTACTTTCCTTAAGACAGGAAGTAATGAAAATTCATTTTTATTCACTGTGATTAGTCCTGGGCTCTTTGACATTCTTAGTATCTTTGCCTAAACAGTGGGAGCAAGTTATGAACCAGGTAGCTTAGAAGTACTTCTCTTTTAGTAATTTCTTTGTTTTAATAATCTTGCTGCATAGTTAAAAAGCGCTTTCTGAAAAGTACCATTAAAATGTTTTTTTTTATTTATTTTTTTCCGGGTTTGTCTAATGCAGCAATATTTGTGCAATAAGAATGGCCTTCCTTTTTGCAGATATGTCATATAGTTTTGGGGCTGCGACCTGCCACTCCAGAAGAGGAAGGACAAATTATTAGGTGTGTGTTTTGCTCTGAATCTTATATATGTTTCACATTATTTTCACCTCCCATTATTTTCAAAAGAAGAATTCAAATTACAAAATTTGTGACTAAAACCTAAATCATGGTGTTCACTCTTTCTGTGTAGAGGCTGGCTAGAAAGGGAGAGCAGATACGGCCTTCAGCCAGGGCACAACTGGTTTCTTATTGCAATGCCATGGTGGCATCAGTGGAAGGAATATGTCAAATATGTAAGTATAATGGTAATGTATACTGAAGAAGAGATTGATTTGTATTTGGGGGAGAAAAAGTGTGGAGAATAAATGAGTACTTAATGAGTAATTCTTGAAATTAAGCATCTTCTGTCTCTTAGTGAAAAGTAATTGTTTTGCTGAGTCATTATCACACAGAGAGCTTTTCACTATTATTTCATTAAGTTGTCAGCTTTTCATTAGTTTCCTTTTATCAGCCTCTTCTGATCTTAAATCTTTTTGTGCCTGGTGAAAGCAAAGTTAGAAAAAGCTAAAATGTTGTGGGTTTGAGGGAAGAATATTTTTGTTATTACACATGCTATTCTCACTTAACAATGTGACATTCAACGACAATTCTTGAGATGTTTTAAGTCTGTGATGGTATCTGTTAAAATAATTACCTTTTAGATATTTAGAAAGAGCAAAAATTCTGGTATTTAACAATTTTTATATTGTGCAAAAGAGTTCATTCCACTGATTTAAGAATCTTCACTTATTTCTTTCTGTAGATTCTTAGTAAGTGGATGTAGAAAATACATTTTTCTACAAAGTGTATCATATGTGAAAGTGGCAGCATAGCTGTAAATCCTGGTGATCTGTTTGGCCGATGTTAAATATCTTTTGATTTGTAACTAACTTCTTTGCTCATCCGTCAATTTTAGGATGCAAACCCTGTTGTGATAGAGCCTTCATCTGTCTTGAGTGGAGGTAAGAATTCACTCGTAGCTGCCGCAGCCAGTACTTCAGAACAGGGAGAAGACAGAATGGGAGGTCTTAATTACTGCAGTGCCACAGAAGAAAAGTTTTCAGATAATATTTCTACTGCATCAGAAGCCTCAGAGACTACTAGCAGCAGTAAGCATAAAAATCTTATTTCCTTGGAGGTTTAACATACAACAGATTTGAGAAAACCAAGTACTGCATGGATTCCTCCAGACTAATGAAGTTTAACTTGCCAAAGTGGCCTACGTATGGATTTTGGTTAGTTAGGCTGTGATGGATAAACCAGAACAGTCTCATTTAAACAAACTAGTTCACCTTTTCTGCTATGATTTATTTCCAGGACAGAGAGGAAGCAAGTTTTAGACTTTGTTTTTGAGTATAAAATTCAAATATTTTGTTTGGTGATATTTAAAGATCCAGGCAGGTGTATGTTAAACATGTATTTGCATGTACAAGCCTAGTTATGCTGTGTTCAAGGCAATATTCAGGTTAGCATCTGCTTTCATATGTAGGTCTCATATCTACTTCTATAATTTTTTCTGGGTGCAAAGCTATGTGTTACTCTGTAATGCGGAATAGTTGCATGTTTTCCCGATGCTTTAAGATGTAGAAACGTCTTCAATGATCTTAAACTGTTTTAGCCACCCCTTTTTCTTTTTTTCCTTTTTAACCAATTGCTTATGTTTTATGAACTCAAAAGTAAAATAGGGATTTTTTTCCTGTTTTGTTCCAGATACTCTTAACCCTGGCACACCAGGCACTGATACGTGTTTTGCTAGGCAGCATAATACTTCGGACAACAATAACCAGTGTTTGCTTGGAAACAATGGGAATAGTTTGTTACAACTTAATCCTCAGAAACCAGGAGCTATTGATAATCAGCCGCTGGTAACACAAGAACCAGTGAAGGTAAATGTAACTAACTCATGTTAAAAATACATTTTAATCATTCTTTCAGCAAAATTAGCACTCTTAAGAAAAAAATTATTCTACTCATGGGACTGTTCTTCAGTCTTTGGTAGGAAGAGGAACATTCAATGTATTCTCTAAATAGAACTTACAAAAGGGAAATTACTTCTGTGGAAATGCAACCTTAATATTACTTATAAAAATATTTTTATAATTTTTTAGTATGTTTTCAGTCTAAATAAAGCATTATTATTATTACATTTAAATAGCATCTTTCACTATGTAAAGCGGTTTCTATTTGCCTCTTACAAGTATTTTAAATGTGTTTTGTATTCATAAAATAAAATGTAAACTATTTTCTACATTTGAGATTTAACAAAATCCCTTCTTGTTTAAAGGCTGCATCATTAACGATGGAGGGTGGAAGATTAAAGCGGTCTCCACAGCTGATTGAAGGGAAGGACTACGTAATGGTACCAGAACCAGTTTGGAGAGCTCTGTATCATTGGTATGGAGCAAATCTGTCCTTGCCTAGGCCGGTGAGTTGTTAATATCGTCACTGTTTACTTTGTATAACTGCTGAAATAATGTATGCAAAGTATTGTGTCTGAGCAATGTTCTTGTAAAAAAAGATGCTTGTGCGGAAAAGAAACTTGAATAAATTGAAAGTGGGATTTTGTGACTGAGTATTTGAAAATTCCCTGGCCCTTTTTGTATCACTTAAGGTGCTGGCTAGGTACCAGCACAGGGTGTGGGTCGGTATCTAAAACACTTTCTTTCTCCTCCTCTTCCCCCTTGCCCAAATGAGTTCATTATTTGGATACTGCTGCTTCTTGAAGTGATCATCCATTCTATATATTCTTTCTCTGATCTGCCTCACACTGTTAAAGAAACTTTGAGGCAGTGACTTTTCTTGGCATTGCACTTATTTCCCACCTCTCCAAAGACAAAACTAGCCTGCGTCTCTGAGCACTGTGTGACTGTGCCTGAGAAATCCTGGCTGAACCAGCAGCCCTGAAACTGAAGTAACATGACTGAAGATACAAGGAATTTCTCTTCTGAGAGGGATTGCATTGCTCAAACAAACGGTACCTTCAGTGGAAGAGCCTGAGTGGTTATGGTAGAATTTCTGCTTTGATTTGTGCTGCTTTGCCTAAGTTGACCAAGACTTCTCTGAGACCCAAACAGACCAAGTCCAGACCTGAGTGTTACTTAAGAAACCTGTTATTCTTGCCAGACATGTCTGGAGATTCCTGTGTCCCTTTAGATAGCCAAAATATTTTTTCAATACCATTAGGATTATCTGGTCATAATGGTATTAAAAAGTCCATTGCCCAAATCTGCTCACTTTCAGCTTCACAGTCTTCAATACAATTGAAGATTGCACCTTGTGGTCAGCTGCAATTTAGCTGTCCAGGCCTGCATACAGAGAAGAGATTTTTGGTAAATCGCAAAGCATTTTGGATCCCGCTAGATGAAAATGTTTATGCAAGGCAGACCTCGTTTCTTAAAGTGTTTTGATTCCAAACAGATTTTAAGCTGCTGCCTTTTTTGATGTTTTTATAGTATTTAGCATTACAAACGAGAAAGAATTAGCTATAGGTTTTTGAACCATTTGGTCTGTTAGTCGTGATACTGGCAATTATTTTACAGTGAAAAATCACTGGCTTCTGTTATCCTCCTCCCACACATTCTCCATGGAAACGAACACCTTTCATGATCTAGAAAAGGCCACATCACTTTAAACATAACACAAACTAATATGCTTGAGATTTTCACTCTGGCCTTATTAGAAAGGAGTCTGCTATTCAGAATTGCTCTTGCCAAGAGGCTTCAGGAAGAAAATGATGTCTGAAGAAGAGAATGTGATTTGGGGGATTTGTTCCTGTCTCTAAAAATGTAGAAAATGTATATTAAATTTGACTTTTTGATCCATAATTAAAGAATATTCTATATTTAGTTATGTGAACATTTGAATTCTTGATGAAGATGGTTCAGTTACTTTTGACTGTATCTATAGGCAGCACTTAGAATCCCTGTCTTTCAACCTGCAGTAGGGGAAATATTTGTTATTCCTTTCTAGAAAAGGCCAGTGTTCTCTTGCTTTTCTTGTAACTAAAATCTGATACCATGTACTTTAATTGCAATAGTGCAGTACATGATTAACTGATCAGATTTGGATAGACAAATCTATGTAGGAATGGTGCCTGGAGTAGCTGTAGTTATATTTTGGGAGCAATATCAGATTTTTCTTTCAATATATCAAAATGGGACAAAAGTAGATTTTCATATATCTTTATAATTGTAAACTTTATCAAGGTTTGAATTGGATGCTGTAATCACAAAATATCAGGATAAAAAATCTTTGGAATGTAAGGGTTTATTTTAACATTTGTGAACCTTTCTATTGAAGAATACGCTGAGTAGAATTAATAAGGTTCATTGTAAGTTCATGGATATTTCAGGGAATTATAAATATATTCTTTCACCAGTATTGCACAGGAAGCTATGCTTTCACTGAATTAAGTGTTTGCTTTTGACAATCTGAAACTAATAAGCTTCAAAAGTACTTCAGAAACAGTAAAGTCATGCGATTCCTGAGGATATTTGCCGAAGACCCCATAAGAAGTTCAGAGGATTTCTTGTTTCATAGTAAAACATAACTTTTTTTTCTCTCTCTAGACCTCTGCTTTAATCATTACATCCTGTTCCCGTTAGGATTTCCTACACATTTGGAACAGCAGGCTCTAAAATGCATTTTAAATGTCTTTACTAGGTGATCAAAAACAGCAAAACGAATGTGCCTGAGCTAGAGTTATTTCCTCGCTATCTGCTCTTCCTGAGACAGCAGCCTGCCACCCGAACGCAGCAGTCAAACATCTGGGTGAATATGGGTATGATGAGCCTGAGAATGTTTCCTCAACATTTGCCTAGAGGTAACTTAAGAATGCAGCAAGAATTCCAAGCGCGCAGTTTCCCAGAAAGTGAGATCCACAACTGTAGAAGCTTGCTGCCACTGTGCTTGTACCCCGGCTAATCAACTGTAAGGTGCAATCAGCTTTTCATAAGAAAAATTAAAGGTTTCCTTCCTATCTCCTATTGGAAGGAGGAGTTATGAAGGAGTGGTATTGCTGAAACCAGTTCAGTTGCATGGTTACTGCAAATAGTTGGTTAGTTGAAAGTGAGAAATGTGCACACACAAAAGAAACATCTGAAAAGGGCAAATCTTATCATTTCTATTGGTAGTTATTGTGTAACATACATGCATCTGTATATTGGGAGAGTATATATATTTATATATGTATCTCTCTCTATATATATGCCCCAAATTATTCAAAGCTATTTAGAAAGAGATTGGATTAGTGGAATATGAAGACTATTACTTGATACAGTTTTCAAAAATAAACACTGCAGATTTGGAAGATACAAACATCCGACTAAAATGTGCCATAATTACTGGGTTTCTACTCAGCAAATATTGTGCAAGTCATGGGTTATAGAATAATCCTTAGCTTGTAGCTTTTCACTCATTCAGTTGAAAAAGGTGTTGCAGGGACTTGTTTTCACATACCAGTTTGTGGTGAGTGAAACCTGTGTGGTTTCACAACTGATTGTGCAGTGGCTCTGAGGAAGATTTTCATACGCATGTATGTTTTCCATACGCACAGATTAGATGCCCAAGGTGGCCTATATCCAGAAATAGGCTCACTTACCTACTGCAAATTAAATTTTAGAGGCTAATTAGTGTGAGTGTGTGTTTAAAATCTCATGCAGATGCTTGATTTTTTTCATTGCTTTGATAGAATCTCATACCTAATGTGCAGATAGTGGCTGCCTGCTTGATCAAGTTCCGCTACAGAAACTGCCTGCTACCCAAATTCATTTTCCCACTTTGCCAAGTACAATCAATGGAAACTGCTTTGTTTGGACACCCTAAAATGGCCAAATTTTAATATAAGAGATCTTCTGACAACCAAATTTGATCTTGATTTGGAATTATTTTGCTCTGCACTAATTCATTTGTCCAATCAATTATTAATCTTTTTGAGTTTTTTCTCAAATGTGCTTTCTTGCTGTAATCTTACAACTAATCCTCTGATCCTTAATCTTAGAAAAAGCTTTTTGATGGTCTTTAAAAAAAATTAGTCATTTGCCTGGTATCCTGAAGCAAAATTGATGCTTTGCTTACTTTTAAGATGATTAAAGAAAAGTTTTCTCTCAGATTGCATGTAATGTTGTGTCTTTTCAAATGATACCATTTAATTTATTTTAAACTTTTGATGACAGAAGTAGAATGATACTTCTGTGGTTACTTAGATTAATATAATTTAGATAAATATAATTATCCAGTCAGACTTCTCTGTGTAACAGAAGCTTTTTCATAAATATTAGTGTGGTTTATGGGAGGTGGGAACTTCTTCAGTCTGAACTGAAGAAGCTCAGAAAAGTAAAAGATGTGAAGTTGGTCTCATTTAAGAGAAAAAACAAACAAGTTTGTTAATCAGACAATTCTGTTAATATATTCTGTAAGTGACTTACTTCACATGAGAATCTTAATAGATCAATTTTATATTGCTATTTATATTTAGATATTATTTTATTAAGAGATAAAATAAATTTATCTGCCATAGCTAGGGTAGGAGATAGCAAGTTGTTGTGTTAATGTGAGATATCCAAAAGGGTTAGTAACAGCTAAGCTTCAAACTAACCCGTAATTTTGTCCTTAAATAAAAGGAGCAGAACTGTATACTACTTTTTCACAAAAAAAATTCTTTAGCCCATCAGGTTTAAGAGGTTATTGGAGAACAGTTCTTTATTTCACTTTGCATATGGCTATTCACATTATGGTGTCTACTTTTTGTTTCCTTATGGTTGTGAATCCAGGGAATGTACCCTCACCTAATGCTCCTTTAAAGAGAGTGTTGGCTTATACTGGCTGCTTTAGTCGAATGCAAACTATTAAAGAGATACATGAATATCTCTCTCAGCGACTACGTATAAAAGAGGAGGACATGCGCCTCTGGTTATACAACAGCGAGGTAATGTCGAGTGGGATTTTTTGTTTCATTGGTTTTGGTTTTTTACGACTTTTTTATATTGTAAATCTATATTCTTTTACAAAACATACACACAGCAAAAATAACAAAGCCTGAGTTTTTTATGTAACAACGCAGGTTGAAAAATTTGGGCTAAAATGTGTAAATAAAGATTTCTGTCTTGCCACTGATACCACCATTGGATCTGAGTATGCAATAGTATGCAAGTGCACTAAGGGATTTTTTTAGTTTGGTTTTGCTCATACCTCTTGGATAAGCAGGCTAATGCTAAACTACTGCAAATGCAATAAATTTAATTAAATGTTAGAGAGGCACTTGAATAGGTCTAAGAGGACTCAGGAGAACTAATTTCAGTAAAAAAACACAAGTATATTCCTCCAGATTGTGAAGTGCTTTGTAATACAACCTTTGATTATAAAACTGTCATGTTCAGAACTGTAGTTTCAAAATGAATGTTTTGTACCTCTTTGTCTCAGAATTTTCTGGTTCATCTAGTGTACCTTCTATTTTTCTTATTCTAAAGAAATATTTTCGCAAACGTATAAACACACATCCTTATGGTAAAACTTAGGGGTTGACATAGAAGTTTCTAGTTTAATTAACTGCTGTATTTAACTGATATAGGTAGGAAACCGATAGCTTTACACGTGAAGAAATTACTATTTTGATTTTGTTGCCTTGAGATTAAATTGTTCTCATAAGATTTTAAATCTAGAGATATTATTTATATGAAACATCTTTTATCCTGCAGAACTATCTTACTTTGCTGGATGATGAAGATCACAGACTGGAGTATCTTAAAATCCAGGATGAGCAGCATTTAGTAATAGAAGGTATGGAAGAGACTTATAGGGTAGTCTATGCACTAAAAAACAAGTACAGTTTTATATGAGTATATATGTGCTTGACAAATAATGCATATGTGCTGCAAACGCACTTTTGCATGAATATTAAATCCTGTGCTTGTTTCAGTCCAGACAGATTCATTTTTTAGCTTTTATTACTAACTGATTTATTTTGCATCTGTCAAGAACTGACACTTTTGATCTTGACTGCTTGGTTGATAGTCCGTGTTGTGGAAAAGTCCTTCCATACACATAGTCCTTTTCTCCTTTCAATTTATGCCCGTTGCCACTCATTCTGCCCCTGTGCACTGCTGTGTTAGGCAGTACAGTTAATCACACATGAAATAGCCCTTTGTCAAAGGTGGAAGGGTGCACAGATCAGCTGACTTTTCATCTAGTTTGACCAGATATTTGTCTAATCTCTTAAATTTGGAAGCACAATTCTACATATTTAATTTCTTCTACTATTGCACTTATGTTGCAGGGGCTTTGCCCACTTTAAAAATGGGGAAAATAAGTATTTAGAGGAAATACACAAAAATGGGGTTTGTGCTGTTTCTGTACAAGCCTTGCTTGGTGTAATTTTAATTTTATACCTCAAACTGGTGTGTTGAATGGTATGAGCCTTTTTGTCACTTGGTTCAGTTCATATTTAATGAATTTAAAATTGGCTGGTCCAACTTACCCTTATGCCATGTTTCTTTCTAGTTCGAAACAAAGACATGAGCTGGCCAGAGGAGATGTCTTTCATAGCAAACAGCAGTAAAATAGACAGACATAAAGGTAAGGGTTTCAGCAATTGAATTATGATGAGAAGAAAAATTAAGAGGGTATATTATGTTGAAATAATTATTTTTAATATTAGTGTTCTTAACATTGAAAGAGGTCCTTTATGCTATTACTACTTTGCTTGTTCTTTCTGCGTTTTTAACTTAAATGCTAGAAATGTGTGAGGATTGCACAGCAGAACAGTAACAAATAGAACTTAACAAATTATAGCTTTGTGTTTGCTATTTTTGAGGTCTCATTTTTTCTTCTCTATGTTTTTTTGCTCCTTTTTAGGTGAGGAATAGTTGGGCTTTTACCAGATGAAACCAGGACTTGCAGTACTATAGTCTTTTACCTGAAAATTGGTCATATGGCTTGTACATATGGCCATGTTAGATCAGACCTGAGCAAATTTGACTGACTTCAATTTTTCCTGACTTAAATAAAGTTGAGGGAGGGGATATTTTGAATAGAGTTGTCCTCTGTTGCCTCTGTGCAAACTTGTCTTTTAGCTGGGAGCAGATCAAATTGAGTAAGTTGCAGTTGAAAGTTCATAAAGTTAACTGCATTAAGATACCACTGTGGTTTCATTTTTCACATCTGCACGGTTGTCATAATTATATTTTCTCTCTCCCAGTTCCTACTGAAAAGGGTGCTACTGGATTAAGCAATCTGGGTAACACATGTTTCATGAACTCCAGTATCCAGTGTGTCAGTAATACCCAGCCTCTAACACGATATTTCATCTCAGGAAGACATCTCTATGAACTCAACAGGTAATCTTCTCGTTGAGCCCACTAGTACTTGAGTTGTGTTAACTTTTGCAGTTAGTTTCAGCCTTCAAAAGTCAAAGCATGAATAAATCTTATTAGGTTTAGCATTAGCAACCCTTAGCTGTGCAGCTGGTACCAGATTAGGTTCACCACAATAAAGCTGCTTCTGTTTCTGCAAGAGTTAAAACAGTCAAACCAGAAGCCTTTGGGCACCCTCATTTTTCCCTTTGTGTGAACTTTGATTTTTAGTATAATATTAATGACTTTGTGAATCCTAGGACAAATCCAATAGGAATGAAAGGACACATGGCCAAATGCTATGGGGATTTGGTGCAGGAGTTGTGGAGTGGAACTCAGAAGAATGTAGCACCGTTAAAGCTGCGGGTAAGTTTGTAATGCATTTCATTTATTTATCTTTGAATACCAAAAGCTTTTTAAAGCACTTTTCTGTTTTCTGGTTTAGATGTATTGTAATAATTCTGCGAAAGCCTCCTCGGTGCTACTTAATTATCATATTTGCTTTGATCACGTGTATAAAACTTGGATGTTTTAAAATGTTTTTCTCATAGTTTTTTTTTAAATTGGAAATACTAATAAAAATATTCTTGCTGTTCTTATTAAAATAAGTGTTCTTAATTTAAGAGTTTGGTAATTATAAAAGGTTTCATATTAAACTTGCGCATCCTTTTGAACTAAGCAGCCTACAGGCATGTGCTGGAGGCGACCGTGTCGCTGATGTTAATTATATTGCAGTGCTGCTAGCAGAGACTCCATATCTGGGTTGCTGCTTATCATTCGTGGTGGTGGTTATTTGTGATTATCATTCAGCTTATCTGAGGAATTGCAAGATTTGGAGGTTGTGCTTTTAAGATGTAGATTTTCACAGCCCTTGTTAGGGACTGAAGATCGTGCATAGCCTGTAAATGGTCTTTTGTAGTGAAAGCAAAGCAAGATGCCTTTAACTCTGGGAATTGCATTTATCGTGCAGGTTACCAGCGTGCATTTTTTCTACAAAATTTTGATCACTGTTACAAGATTTGTCACATTATATTTAAATGTTTTTTTTTTCTTTCTTTTTTTACAGTGGACAATAGCAAAATATGCTCCAAGGTTTAATGGTTTTCAACAGCAAGACTCGCAAGAGCTCCTGGCGTTTCTTCTGGACGGCCTGCATGAGGATTTGAACAGGGTTCACGACAAGCCATACGTTGAACTGAAAGACAGCGACGGTCGACCAGACTGGGAAGTAGCAGCAGAGGTACGGGCTGAAGCGTCGGCTTCTTTCTTTCTTAGGAAAACTACTGTGTTGATGAGGGGTGCTTTGGTATTAGTATTGCTGTGCTCTCTTTTGAAACTGTAATTTAAGGCACCTTTTTCACCTTTGAACTGAAAATGAATTTGATTACAGGTATATCTATGCAGATAATATATAGGTGTTCCTGTATACAGTACCTTTATATATGGTGCTTCACAGTCATTTTGAATGACTCTTCTGAATGTGGAATATGAAAACTTTCTGAAATACCTGATGGTCTTTTTGGAAGCTTTTAAAATAATCTCATACCTTGGTTATTATTTTAATAGAACAAATATCTTTATTAACGTTGAAAACGTTGAAATTAAATATTACTTATGTATTATAAAATAGTAAACAACTTCTGCAAGAACATACTTTGGTTTTGTGGACTGATGAGGCTTTGTAGTTACTCCAACACATTCTCTTTCTGCAGTTCTAGCAAATAGTCTTCAGTTTCTAACTTCATTTTATTTTTCTGCACTTTATCTTAGGCCTGGGAAAACCATCTGCGAAGAAACAGGTCCATTGTCGTAGATTTATTTCATGGACAGCTTAAGTCACAAGTAAAATGTAAAACTTGTGGACATATAAGTGTTAGATTTGACCCTTTTAATTTTTTATCCCTGCCTTTACCAATGGATAGCTACATGCACCTAGAAATTACAGGTGAGTAGTGCTTAAATTTGTCTTTTATGAAACCAAAATTATAAATACACAACAGATTTTAAAGAAGAAGTCACAGAACAGATTTTTCTTTTTTGTGTAAGCACTTACTAGAAATGCAGCAATTTTTTCTTAAAAAAAAATATATATATATAATATAGTAGTAACTAATAGTGTAACTAATATAATAGATTAGACTATAAAAATTTGCCTTGGAATATAGTTAAAATCTTCAAAAATAGCATAAATGGTCCATTTCTAGTTTGTCTTAAATTTTCCTAGGGTAAAAAAAGGGAGAGTGGGTGGGAAAGAATTGGCAAACAAAATTACTGTTTGGACTCTACACTATACTATAAAGAAGCCATACACTGTGGGAGAAAAGGCAAAAAGAATGGCGAAGAAAAGGAAAATTTGAATTAATTTTCTGTGGCCTAGGCAATTAGTGGCCTTTTGTGTTGACGTTTCTCTTTGCAGACTTTGAAAATTGTCTGATTAATTATTTAAAAATAGAAGAAAGGTTTTTGTTATGTTATATTTTACCTGATTTGCTGACTAAAGTATTTCTCTTTCCCTTTAAAGTAATTAAATTAGATGGTACTACTCCTGTTCGATATGGCCTGCGATTGAACATGGATGAGAAGTATACAGGTCTGAAAAAACAGTTAAGTGAACTCTGCGGGCTAAAACCAGAGCAGATTCTACTCGCAGAAGTGCATAGCTCCAATATAAAGGTAATAAGAAAAAAAATTATTACTGCAAACACAGTTTTGGTATTTCTGATAATTTGCGTACATCGGCATATTGAGCCTTTCTGTTTGTCACTAAACTTTACCTTCAAAATGATTTTAAATTCAGCTTAGCTAAGTATGAACTTTTATGTCACTTTAAAACCTCAATTTGGTTTGCTTTAAACGGATTTAAAATTGAAGACAGTTGGGCCACTTATAAACCACTTGTTGCCAAAATGAAAATTGACAGAGGCTTGTAAAACTTTAATTGAATTGATTACTAATGATGGGTTTAGAAAAAATGGTAATATCATCTCAACATTTTACGTGTCAAGTTAGAGTGCTGTGATGATTTTAAACACTATCAAGAGGCTGGAAGCATAAGAAATGACTTAGTTTTTATTTGGAGTGTGTGTGTGTGTAATTTATATATACATATATGCATATTTCTTTTTGCTGCCATTGAGCAGGATTTAAACTACTTTCAATGGTTAGAAATTGGGGACTTTCAGACTTTCAGAGCACTTTAATACCATGCTCAGGTCTTGCTGCAGAGATCTGCAAAGTCATGTGAGGATTTTTTGGTGCTCTTTTTTTCTGTATAGATGTAAGAAAGTGAATAAGAGTGTACAAAAAAAAATGTTTGGGGTCACAGATAAAAATATATGCATGTCTTATGTACAAACCTTCCTTTTTTCCCTGGAGAACTTTCCTCAAGACAACCAGAAGGTCCGGTTGTCAGTGAGTGGATTTTTGTGTGCATTTGAAATACCAGTTCCAGGATCCCCTACGTCAGCCTCAAGTCCTTTGCAGACAGGTAAATTAAAATGTACTTATTCTCATTTAAAAAGCCAAGAATTTGGACACTGGAGAAATTCAAGAGGAAAAACTTTCTTTAACAGTTTGGGAGTAATTAGAATTAGAGATACTTTAGTTTCAGCTCTGATCCAGACGATTTCAAAACTGAGCCTTCTCAACAGCACTGATGCTCTGGGATCCTTCTTAGTATTATGCCCAGGACAGGAGTTTGAAGAGCACTGTTTGCCTGTTTTAATGCCTATATTTTGCAAATAATGAAGAAACAAGAAACATGCCAATTGGCTATAAGGCAGGACATAATGAAAAATAACTCAAGCACAGTGTGCAGCTTTTGTTTCATTGCTTGAGGTTTCATATATGAACTGTAAACACCTCTGTTATTTCTTGTTACAACTTTGCAGAATCGGAGCATGTAGTAAAAGATTAGGTATCGGTCTGAAGGGGAACAAAAGGTATTTCATGAAATACATTGGGCAGAACAGAAGGCAGAAGAATTTTGTTTGTTGTTATCAGTTCTGGTTGCTCTAGACTATTGAGAGTAATTGTCCATCTACAGATGTCTCAACAGGGTCATCAGCTAATGGAGCACTCAACATAATGATGAATGGGGACCTCCCCAAGCCAACCCTAATTCCAAATGGAATGCCAAACACTGTAGTGCCATGTGGAACGGAGCGTAATAACCTTGCCAACTGGACCCTCAACGGTCACGTGCCCTTGCTTGCTGATAGTCCATGTACAGGGTATATAATCGCAGTTCACAGAAAAATGGTGAGTACCTCTTGTTTGCTATAAATTGTGGGTATTTTCTCAAAGTCAGCACTGTTTTCTTTTGCGGTTCATATGATTAATCTGTAGCTCTAAAAAGAGGAAATGTGAATACACATTTCTCTTAGGCGTGCACGCTGTTCTCCTTCATGGTTTTAATTTGCAATCTCTAATGTTGGAATATTTTTCTTTCCTCAATCCTGGCGTGCTTCCCAGTTCTTTGATGCTGAGATGCGTACTTCGGTGTTCACCGACTCCCTGATAAAATGTTCCAGGAGTATCTGAGCAAAAAAAATATATATAGAGAGAAAAGCAATGTGAAATTTGTATCTTTTTTGTTGTTGTAGAACAGCATTATTATTTCTAATAGGTAAAGAGGGTGAAGATGCATAGTACGCTCATAAACTTCCCCAGAGTAGAAGTCATTTTGAGACAGGTATTGGCATCTCTCTACTTTTTAAAGTTACCACGTGGTGGTCAAAGTGAAAATATATGCATCATTTGATATAAAATTGGCTGAAACACATTTGTGTTGAGTACTGATGTGATCAAATGCCCCAATATCATAAAATACAGTTATATTTTCAGCCAATTTGAAGTCAGTGATCAAAATCCAGGTTTTTTAGTATTGAAAAAAATACTGAAATTGAATGCTTTTAATTGAATTAAGATTTGTAACAAGGTCAGCATTGTAATAAGCATGATAATGTTGATGCATATATATATATATATATATATATATGAGTTAATCGTGCTTATACCCGAGTCCCTTGTTTCCCGTGTGCAGATGCGGACGGAGCTGTACTTCCTTTCATCCCAGAAGAATCGGCCCAGCCTCTTCGGGATGCCGCTCATCGTTCCCTGCACTGTTCACACGCGGAAAAAAGACCTGTACGACGCCGTGTGGATCCAGGTGTCCCGGCTCGCCAGCCCTCTGCCCCCTCAGGAAGCCAGCAACCATGCCCAAGACTGGTGAGTCCGCGTGCCAGCCCTGCACCGCGGCACCCCTGCAAGTGGCCTAGATTCCTTTAGAAGATTTTGAAAATGATCATTCTTCATCTTCATCCATTTTGTGTCCTGAAAACACCTCCATGAAATGAATGTTTTTTAATATATAATTAAGACTTAAATGTCAACAATTTTAGGAACAATTATGTCTGCTTTTATTGCAGCTGTTTTCTGCCTTCTTATCCCATCTAGGGGGTTATTTTTGTAGGAAGTCATTTAAAAGTCCTGTGATTTGATAATGACAATGAGAGGGAGTATGGTATCTTTGTGAAAACAGCAGGTTTTCAGATAGCTTTCTAAATGAGACTGCATTTATGAAAGTGTCTTCTGTATATTTAATTCTCTTATAAAACTGTTTAAAATGTTCACACTTTGGGGTGCAGGGAGGTTTCTCCCATGGAATTCTGCTTTGCAGCTGGTGCTTTTGATGCTAATTCTGACTGCTGCTGTCTCCAAGCTGCTCACAGTTGTATTTTCTAGGGCTTAGTACTGAACAATATGTAAATCTCCATTGGAAACACTTCAGATGTTCTTGTTCTGTTACATTTCTGTCATTGCCAGACCCAATCCAAGTTAATGCAGTGTGGGCTTAAATGACAGATTCTTAATGATTTAATTAAGTAGACTGAAAGCGTCACCTTTATTTGGGGACGTGTCAGTGTCTGTGGATGAGAGCTGCCCTTTAACAGATTTTCCTCATTGTGCCACTTAGGAGTTTTATCCCAAGCTCTTCTCTATTTTCTTGCCATGTTATCTCTACTAAATAACTCTTGTATCCTTAATATAGTGATTTAATGCCTTAATTTATTTCACTATGTAAAGCAATTTCAGTGACCGTTTTCTAGTTGGATGTACTGCTGTGGCACTGTGATAGTCTGGCTGTTGCTTAATTGATTTGTGTGATTTGTGTTAATTGATTTGTACATCCACCAGCATATGTCAAGAAAACTATTGATGCTGCTATTGATGCTTATGTGAGATCTGTTACCTCCAAAGGGCCTTTAAAAATACACTCGAGTTTTCCTTTCTCTCTAGTTGTATTATTGTATTTATAAATAGCGAAGAAGTATTGATAGTGGTATGAATCTGTTGTATTTTTTAAATGTAGTTTAATAGTTTAATGACTATCCTGCCAAATAGACTGAAAACTAATGCCATGATGCACATGTCTGGATTTAGACAACATAAAGGCAGATCTTGTTTTATTATTTTTTTGTTTTTGAGGGGTGGTGTTTTGGTAAACAGCAAGGGTGACGAAGTGTGCTCAAAAGTAAATGGAAGTCTGGATCGGTGCTCGTGGGTCATGCTGTTTTCTCTTCTGTTTCAGTGACGACAGCATGGGATACCAGTATCCCTTCACCCTGAGGGTAGTCCAGAAGGATGGGAACTCCTGTGCTTGGTGTCCCTGGTACAGGTAAGTTGTCCTTTTTATTTTAAGCACGGGAGTCGCTCAGCAGAAATGCAATTTATGGTAATGGGTTTTGATGCATTTCAGACTTCAGCAATAATATCAAACAATGAGAGTGTAGAATCTAATTTAACTAGCACCCCCACATGGCAGCCGTGCACTGCAGAATTGCTTTGATGACTTGAAGAGCTGAAAATGTTGCCAACACAACTCTAAATTAGGGATCAGATTATCCCAAACCTCTTAACCCCTTCCAGTCTTCCCCATTCAAGTGTGTAAGTGTACAGGAATGTGTTTGTATTTAGATGACCTGTGAGGGTTTTAGACAGCAGACTAGTCTGCATGTAAATCATTTACTATGAACAATTTCTATGCTATTTGAAAAGTGAAAACCAAAACGGACCGTAGGTATTTGCCCTGGGAACACCCTTGGAAGCTTTTCTAAACAAGGGACGTGCTAATGAACATCCCAGACTGTTGCTGGAAGGTGTGGAGACCACACGCTCATCCAAGAAGGTGTCTGCTCCGCCTAGACACAACGTACACCAGTAGTCGTGTTGCAGAAGACCTGTGGAGACAGAGAACTGCAGCTTGCCCCCCTCTAACAGAAGGCAAAGCCTACATCTGTGTCCGGAAAGAAAATGAGGAGCAGAATTGGGTTGTGAATTACGGTAGATCTGAGTGGTTGCACAGTTTATCACATGTGACTCTTTCTTTTAGATTCTGTCGTGGTTGTAAAATCGAGTGCACAGAAGACAGAGCTTGTGTTGGGAATGCTTACATTGCTGTAGACTGGGATCCGACCGCACTCCACCTACGCTACCAGACATCACAGGAGCGGGTAAAATTACAGCCTTAAACCTGCAGGGCTCGTTTGAGTGTTAATAGCTGGGAAACACATTCCACTTTACCAAGAACAAGTTTGGAAGATACTGTCCTTTTATCAATCCTTGTTTTATTTGTTTATTATTAAACTAAAGGCAGTAGTCATTGAAGGAAATGTTCTGGATAAATCTGTGTCATAATTTTAGACCTCCTACATGTCTATAACATGAAAGCAAATCTTTAAAGAAACCCCAGGTGTGCATATTCCGGCTGTTCTGAATTCCTTTTGCAATTTTGTAGTTCTCTCCACAATATAGTAGAACATGTTAATTTGTTACACTTTCAAAGGACACCACTGCTAGAAATAGTTGTGTGCAAGTAAATATAGTTGCTTCACTGAGTCTACAGAACAGAAATAAAGGTGAGCACACACTGAGTTAATCTGGAAGAACTACTGCAATTTGTGGGTTCAGTCCATAAACTAAACCAAGGACAACACGTTATCTGTATATCTACATTTTCACAGTTGAAATAAAATATTTTGGATCTTTAATCCTAAATAACTGTGTCTATAAAGCCATTATATACAGCCATTCTTTCAGCCGTTTGTATATATTCCAGTCAGTCAGTTTAATCTCACCTTTTTAGATTGTAGAAGAACATGAAAGCGTCGAGCAGAGCCGCCGCGCTCAAGCAGAGCCCATCAACCTGGACAGCTGCCTGAGAGCCTTCACGAGCGAGGAGGAGCTGGGCGAGGATGAGATGTACTACTGCTCCAAATGCAAGACGCATTGCTTGGCCACCAAGAAACTGGATCTTTGGAGGCTTCCCCCTATTTTGGTATGATCTGGTGTACCCTTCCTTTACAAAATGTGAAACAAAGTACATTAGTCACAAAGCTTGAGTTGCTAGGTACGGTCTCCTTTTTCTTACTAAATAAGGCTTGTATTTATTTCTGATCACTGTCTTGACAGGGGCACCAACACTGTTTGCATCATGTGTTTATATAATGCAGGCAGATAAAGCAAAGCTCAATTCCTTGTGCACCTTTTCAGGTGCTGTTGCAGCTGTTTGCTGTGTTCTGCATTCACTTTGGTCTTCTCTAACATAGAAATTCACACTTTGATAGACTGCCTTGGAAACAGTCTTCAACTTTGGTCTAGTTATGTAAGACCTGTGTGTGTTGCCTTTGAATCTAGCAGGTACGACAGTGCACTGGTGTCTGAAAGGAAGCAATTTTTTCTATCAGCTTCCCCTGAAAATATTAGTTTCCATATTTTATCACTTTGTACCCCAAATCCAAATGCTTAGATAGTGTTAATACTTCTTATAAATACATGATACAACATATATATTTCCAGAACCAAAATGCCTTTTAACAGTGAAATCAGATCACTGTGGTTTAATAGTTCTCCTCTGACTCTAACGTGTTTCTCCTTAGATCATCCACCTGAAAAGATTTCAATTTGTAAACGGCCGCTGGATAAAATCTCAGAAAATTGTTAAGTTTCCCCGAGAAAATTTTGACCCAAGTGCCTTTTTGGTACAAAGGGATCCGAGTAATTTCCAAAGGAAGCAGCCAACTGCCCATGTCGACGACCCTCCTGACGCCCGGCCTCTCCAAGGGGAGTCTAGAAAAATAGATCTGCAGATCACGTACACGGCAAGCGAGGGGGACGTGCTGAACAGGAGCCCCTCTTCCCTTAACACTACCAACGTCTTGAACAACATCAAAGGTAAGGGCTAATTAGGGAAAATAGCACTTTTGAGCAAGTGCTAGTATTTGGAGGAAGAAAATATTCTTAGTTAGCACTGTCTTGGCTAAAGCATTAAATTTCGCCCGCTTGTTTGCCATGGGAGGTTTAATGAAGCATCACCACGAAGAAATGGAGTTACTCAGTGATATTATTGGTACTGGCATTGTCTGTTCACATAAATGGGCCAGATCAAGAATGAGGAATGTGGTTCTGCGTAAGAAAAGTTAAATTTCAGGTTGTAAGTGTGCTTGTGTGCACACACAGTTCTATTTTTATATATTATTTTTAAGTTCCAGTGGAACAGTGGATTTTTAGTGTTTGATTATTAAAAGAAATCTTTTATTAAAAAAAATCTAGACTATGTATTTACTTATCTTCCAAGTTCATATTTGTCTTCTGTCCTAGCATCTCCATCCTTGGGAAGGAAGAGTGGAACCAGCTGTCCTTCAAGCAAAAACAGTAGCCCAAATAGTAGCCCAAGGACTTTAGGAAGAGGTAAAGGGCGCCTGCGGCTACCACAGCTAGGGAAAAACAAACTGTCAAATAGCAAAGAAAATCTGGATGCAAGTAAAGAGAACGGTACTGAGCAGGAACAGAAATACACCCCTGAGCAAGGAGATGCTCTTACTAGAGGGCAGATTCTGGGTGGCAGCCAGAGTGAACTCTACCCTGCTCAGGACACGGAGGTGACTTTAGCCAACGGATACATCTGTGAGCAGAACGCGTACAGCAACGGCAGTATCAACGGTCAGATTGATAACCACAGCGAGGACGACACTGCAGATGACCAAAGAGAAGAAGTTTGTGTTAACCCTATTTACAATCTATATGCAATTTCGGTAAGCTGACATTTTAAACCCTTTACAGGGGCATTATTCTGACTAAATGTTTACTGTTTTCATTACAAAAAGCAGAGATTTCTTGTCGAGGAGAGCAAAGTCGAGTTGTTAAAATTACCATAAAACTGAATATAACTGAAAAGTATATCTTTGCGTAATGTTTTTTTCTCCTTGAATATATAAGCTGAGTCGAACTCAGATTTTTTTTTTTTTTTTTAAAAAAAGGCTGTGAAGCACAACACAGTCAGAATTGGAAGACGCTTTCAGATTGTCTGTTCTCTCTTGCTGTTATCAAGCAGGACCTTTCTGTTCACCAACATTTGAGTTACTTTTAGGATTTTTTTGAGTTGGGGAAAAACAAACAAATAAAAAAAACCAAGAAGAAAAATAACATCTAATAGTAAAGGAGAGAGATGTGAGAGGGGGACTGGCCTTGGAGTGTCTCAGTTGAGCTGCTGGGGGCAGCACACACAATGATTTTGTCCTATCTGGTATTTAACCAACCTATCTGGTTTGTTTTAAGAGCATCTCTAACGTTTAGGCATCTTTGGCAAGTGTATATTGTCATGAGTGTCATTGTCACTCATAGAAAGAATGAATTTGTTAAATTATTCTGTGAAATTCTGTCTGATGTTTGATCCAAAATTTTCTTCTTTTGCTTCAGTGCCATTCAGGAATTATGGGAGGGGGTCATTATGTTACTTATGCCAAAAACCCAAACAACAAGTGGTACTGCTACAATGACAGCAGCTGTAAGGTAAATGTTTCATTTTTGTAAGAAACGGTTGTGTGTTCCTTGGGTGCCTAGAATCAAAAAATACATGGGTTTTGAGAACCATTCTTTAAAACTATGGGTATCTCAAAATATTCACCATCAAATGAATATTAGAATGGTTTTTTGCATGTTAGTGGGTGTGCATCAGCTGCTAACACGGGTAAGGAAAGATGCTGATTTCACACAAAGGTGGAAAAGCTCTAAAAATACAAGTCCGAGATTTTTTTTTCATTATGCTGGCTGTTTTGTATTCAATTACTGAATAATTAAGTTTCAGTCTTTCTAGTTGCATTTGTCACTATAATTTTGTTACGCTTTTCGAATAAATAGTGGGGCCTGGTAACTCTAACAAGGGAGACTGAGAAAATGTGATTCCTCTTGCCAAAAAAGGGCTATTCCTGGGCTTTTCCTGGGCTCTTTCTAGGCTGTTTGAGTGTTGCAGGTCGGCGGCGCTTGTCCCGCCGCCCGTTTCAGGAGTGGCTTCTGTTTTGCAGGAATTGCACCCCGACGAGATCGACACCGACTCTGCCTACATTCTCTTCTACGAGCAGCAGGGGGTAGACTATGCACAATTCCTGCCAAAGATAGACGGCAAAAAGATGGCAGACACGAGCAGCATGGATGAGGATTTTGAGTCCGACTACAAGAAATACTGTGTCCTGCAGTGAGCGGGTGCCTGTCCGGAGAGGATATCCGTGAGGGATAACGCGCCGAGACGAACGTTGGGCGACAGCGTCTCTGGGAGAGCAGAGCTGAGTGTAGTTATTGTACCTGGGATATGAAAGCACAAAAAGAAAACCCTAATTAAATAGCAGTTAATATAAAGATAGTGTTGTTTTGTTCTGTTATCTCACTACATGCTCGAAACCTTTCTGATGTTAGACATCAGGCTGAAACTGCCATTGGCCTTTAAATGAAATGGTTTGAGAAAGCCGACGAGGACCAAATAAGAGCTAAATTAAATAGTCCAAATGAGAGCTAAACGAAGTAGTGTAGAGTTTACCAATTATTCTAACAAAATCCTAAGGCTGTCCTTAGATTTAAGATAATGGTGAAAAAAAAAAATTGTAGTGTTGTCTTTAGACAACATGATATTGCTACCTCCTTTTTCCTGCAGTTTTATTGCATTTTATTGGCAAAACAAGGAAAGCAAGAGTGTGAAAAGTGCACAAATTTCAAGACTGAACATCAAGAGTTGGAAGTGTTTCCAGTTTTGCCGTCACTAATGTGTGTCAATTGCTTTTTTTCTCTGTATGTTGGGAGCACAACCAAATCATAATTTGAGAGGAGATTAATTTCTACACTTGAATGGTTTTGTTATAATTGTGTTTTCTCCACACGGTGGCTGTGCAAATCGACATATTTCAGGAATAGCTTTTCAGCCTGAGGAGTGTTGTCTTGGGCGTCTGAGATGCCTCAAGAAAGAGACTTCGGGCTGAAGAGAGTCGCTGTGGTTGTACGCATGGGGTCTTACAACGTGCACATTGCACAAGGGGTGCCCAGCTTTTGGAAGGAAAGATGCTTGAGCTTGTGTTTCGTGACTGGTGTTGCTTTTAAATTTGCACTTTTAAAAATTCCTATAATTAAATTCAACAACATGGTTTGTTTTTGTTGTTGCAAGGGCTCTGGAGTGAATGGCTGTGAATTATCCACTGTGTATTTCAAACAGATAAGAAGCTGTGGCCATCAGGTAGCTGTCGTAGCATTCATGGATGTTTTTTTTAAATCGATTTCATAATTTAATAGGGCTTTTTTTTCAATTTTTTTTGCCTTTTTCAAGATCTTTCTTGCAACAGGTTATGCATAGACTTGCAATCAATACAGAATTGTTGTCCGTGTCCTTGCAAAATGCTCTTTTTAGTCAGCAGGTTAATTGTATGAGGGAAAAGCATGACTGAGTCTCTGCAGAAACTGAGGGGAAAAATGTTTGTTTTTGAGTAGGCATTTCTTTAAATTTCAGTGTTAAATTGTTGGCATATCTGAATCAAGAGAAATGATTCGCTCTTTCAACTTTTTGTTCTTCAGCTGAGTCTTGGAAGCTTTTACTAATTTTATCAAGACATCTCCCAAATTCTTTTGAATTTGTATCTTCCCTAACAATATTTATGGCTTAAAATGTTGATCTCGGAAGTTAGCGTTTGGCTTCCTTTTCACGTGCTTTACAGCAACGCCAAGCCTGCCTGTGGGTGTATGAATTTCCAGCAAGATCTGGGTTTTATCTGTTCAAGAAATCCTATCGGCTGCTCTTGCTGCCTCTATTGGGGCAGAGGCCTCGCTGTCAAAGGCAGCCGAGCGGCTCCAAAATAAGTATTGTCTGATCTGTCCAGTGTTGCTCCCTACCCAACACGTTATCTTTCAAGTGGTCTGAACATTGAGAAAAGCAAACACAAACTGTAAATTTCTAGGTTAGAAGCGTTTTCAGTCCCATTTCTCTCTCCTTCCCTGCGCCAACTCCATGAAAAGTGCAAGATTTTTCAAATGATTTACTTTACAATGTTTTATTTAAGCAGGTAGCACAATCTACTAATGTTATTTGATCTTCTGTGTTTGTTATATTGGTTGTAATTAATTTTTTTAATTAAATTAATTCATGAATTAGTAGTAAATTTATTAAGTTAACTATTAACTACATTCACTTTGTAAATTATTGTATAAAACTTATTGACAATGCACTGACTTTAGAAAGATGTTATGTACATAAATACCTTGTAAATAAAATAGTGTTGATGTACTGGAATATGAGCTGTATAAAAAAAAAATATTGGTAATTGTATATGGAGTGAACCTGTTTATCTGTAACTATATTATTCAAACAAATTAAATACTGTGGATGCACATGAAGTGTCACTTTTTGTCAGCTAATTTTTAATAGCTGTTTTTCTGCTTAGAGTTTTCTTTGCTGTTTTCATTAACTTTAAATGTATTTTGGATCCCAAAGATTGAGCAAGAGGGGAGTAAGCGTGCCAGTTCTCTGCAGCCTGTGCAGGTAGCCCGAGTGAGAGCTAAAGGAGGTCTTGGTACTTCGAAATCCTGATTTCAGGTTTCTTGTGTTTTCCGTTTGAGCATGTTCTGTTTGGCTTTACAATTGTGCCATTGAACCCCATTTAAATGGTGTGCCCGTATAGGAGGTGAACAGAGGGAGATGTTTCCTTGTAGATGATTCTGAAGAGCAGTGTTACCAGCCGCACCAATTCAGGGGTTCCTTGATGTTCTGTGGCTCTTGTGGGAGATGCAAACTGAGACCAGAGCTCTGGAAGCAGAGTGGGTTTCCCAGCTGCCGTCCCCTGTGATTCCTTCTGCGAGTTGTTAGAACACACAGAAAAATCAAACACTCATTTTAACTTTTGCTTTTTTTTAGATTTAACAAAGTAAGGAAAAAATTTGCTTAAAAATATTCCAGGACTGATGGATATAAAATAAAATCATGCTGAGATTTCTATTATTTGAAGGTTTGAGTAGTTTTGAGAAAGATCCACGTCCTGGACTGGGTACTGGACCTGTGAACTGGCTGCTCCAGCCACAGGATGGCAGCCTTGGCCGCTGAAGCCAGAAGGTTTGTGAGCACAAAACCATTTTTTTTAAGGAAAACCTGACTGTGAACTTGTTCAGAGAGATGATAATATTTACCTGCAATAGGCACATTCTGCATTTTGTTTATTAATGCAGGGTTTTGTCTTGCCAGGAACAATGATTTCTGAAATTAAAATTTCATGTTATAATATAATATGAAGCAAATAACACTTAGAAATTTTGTGCTTAAGCATTTGTTTTGTTATTTTGTTATTAAGTTATCAACTTAGGCATTTTAAATCAAGTTTTATCTTTTCATCAGGTAGAAACAGCCTTCAAGATGCAATTCATACAAAAGGCATGAGGGAGCAAAAGATACAGGTGAAAATAAATATAATTCATAATAACAGGAGAAGAAATAACACATCCTGCCTGCTTTTGCGTAGATGCTTCTTCTTCCCCAGTTATTGGTTTGCTGGAGGGAATTGAGCTGCCCATATCCAGCAGAGGAAGGTCATTCCTGTTGTCAAAGGAAGAGTCGCACGTCGGTAGTACGAGAGGTCGGAGCTTCCTCTGATTCTGTTCTGTAGCCTGTTCAGCCTCTAAAACTAAAGAACAATTTGGGTCAGAATAGAGGAGGGCATCCGGTCCACCCAAACGTTACAATACGTCTCATTTCAGGTATTGTAATTGTTTCCTGTATTGTGGATGTCATAAATTCAGAGGGCGATTTTATTTTCTTTTTTAAAGAAATCTTAAGAAATACGTTTGCCATTTGCTCAGCCGTCACTGTTTCAGCAGGTAGAAAGTCAAAGGCAAAAATATTTATTTTTTGCTTACTCAATGGGGGATAACAACTGAGATGGAGGTACAGGAGTAAGAGGTGAAAATTGAACTTGCTTTTGGTTGGGGATGGGAATTTGCAGAAAAACTGCAGTTGGGAAGTAGAACGTTGGTAGAGTGTATCCTAGGGCTTGTTCAAGGAACGTTTTTATCCAAAACTCCGCTCCTTACAGGAGGAGGTTTGTATTTTATTGGTTCGTTTGTGACTAGTAACAGCCGCTGTGACGTTCATGCTGAGAAACCAGCGCATTTCCAAGGTGGACAACGTGATGCCTTGGGAGCAGGAAGGTTTTGCTCTTGGAAGCAGCGTCTTTGAAACGCGGATCCTTAGGGATCGGTCTTGGCATTCCAGTGCGTTCCTGCTGCGGCCCCTCCTTCCATGAGCACTTGCTCACGTATTTTCTTGATTGTGCATCGTGTTGAGACACTTCCTCAGCATCCTGATTGACTGGATGGGACTTACTAGAACTATAATCACTTTTTTTTTTCTCCCCCAAAAAGGAAGCAGATCTGGCTGCCCTGGCAGCTGGAGCAGAGTCCCCAGCAAGATGTCGCATCATCACCTGGCGCTGTTTGCTTTCTGAATGCCTCCAAGAGGAGGAGGGTGGCTGGAAATGAACTATTGTTCTGGTTTTACGGCCCCTGAAGATGCTCAAGGGGGAGATGCAGCCGAGGATTCCCATGCGTCAGCGTCGGCGCGGAGCTTCCGCGGAGGCGGCTCCGGGCCAGGGGCTGCAGATTGTCCTTCGCCCACGCAGGAATTCAGTTAGAGACACTCGAGTCGCTGGTTCATCTGCAGGATTGGGAATTTAATTGGAAACAGAGAATACGACGCGGTTGCTCCATCCTGAATTTCCCCTCTTAAGGTTCATAGCTATCAAGGATGACAGGAAACAATTGAACTTGCAGTGTTTGCCCGCGTACGTGCCCTGGCACCACGAGGGCCTGGGCATTGTCCCTGCTCGTAACGCCCGGCTGCAGCAGCACTTTCATCCCGATCCCACTGTTGGCATCGGCTCCGCAGCCCCCGGCTGTGGGTCTGGCTCTGCGGAGGGGACCTGTCCCCCATCTGCAGATCTGCCATCGGGTCCTGAGACAGCACCAACCGCAGGGCCAGCTGCCTGCCTGGCCGCACGCCCGCGCGTCCGCCTGTGTTTGTGCATTCATTTCAGCTTTTGTTATTATTTTTTTTCTCCCCCACCTTAGGTTCAGTAAATACAAGCAAGAAGTTAGCACGACACAGCCATCCGTGCTTGCTGATTTATCGTTTCAGGAAAATAAAAGCCTAGCAGAATCTTGGAAGGTTATTCCTTTTGTTTGGGACCAGCCTCCGACTTTCTTGGTCATGTGTAAAAGATTTCCTGTTCTTGAAAATTAAAAGCAATGTTTGTTAAGAGCTATTTAGCAAAACCAGCCGTGAACTGGAGATAATGTTCAGAACACTTCTAGATTAACGGAGATCAATATTTTTAACATACTTAGAGAATCCAGAAATTCTGCACCCTCTGATAGTTACCTTTTTTGAGACTCAGTATCTGGTAAAATAAGGAACTAAAATAGATGGATAAGATCCTGTCTTTATACTTCTTTATCCATGCAAACTCTCTCAAGATCCTTGAGGTTTAGAGAGATTAATACTGCTCATCTCCAAGACTTTATTAGCAGCTTTCCTGTGTTTTGCAATCGAGACCTTTTGTCTGTGCAGCTCTGAAAGTCCCAGGTCATCGGGATGCCCGTGGGATAGGGCTGTGTTCTTGTACAGTTGCTGTTCTATAGGTGCAGTTAATAATAATAACTTTAAGCTGATAGTTTAAGATGATAATTTTGGTTTAATGCAGTTGTTGGCAGCAGTTACATCTCGCATTGGGGTGGTTGGGGTTGTTGATACTGAATAAACAGGTATTTTTAATAAAAGAAATGGCCTAATATTCAACCTGGTGAGAAGTGCAGAGGTAACAAAAGAAAACACAGACACTCAGGCTTAAAATAAATAAACGAGCAAGAATGGAAAGCTACTTGTGGGCAAGCTTCACTAGGGGTTTGTGTGAACAAGAAGGGACAAGGGAAGTAAAAGGGACAAAAGCTGCTAACTCAACCCTCGCTGTCACTGCAGCCGGATCTCCAACAGTTAAAGCTGCCTTTCAACATACCGAAATGTCCATCCTGCTGCTTGTTTTCTCTAATTAACATTACGTAGCCTTTCAGCTAAGTTACTGCTTAGCTTCCTGCCAGTTTTATGGTCAAATGAATGGGATCACATGGCTCAGAGGAACCGAGTGGGCCTTTTTCCTGTTAAAAACTGCTGTGTGCAGCACAACAGCAGTTCCTGAAAGCTGTCAGCGCTGATGCAGCTCCTAAATTTTAGAGGTGACAACACGATGGTGATTCCAGCCACTCGTACCTGTTGTCAATAAAAACGCAGGGAGCACAGTGGACTCTCCCGTGCTGCGCTGCCGAGTTTAGGGAGCCTGGAATTGCATCTTCTAACACCATCCCTGTCCTAGGTTAAGCGATGTCATTTATCTTGGGATTGCTAAAATTTTTTCCACTGTTGCATTTTTTTATGGGATGCAAAGTACAAGTGAAAGTTTATGGAGTTTAGTTGTAGCACCGGTGCAATTCCATTTTTTAAAAATGAGGTATCTGAACGTTATGATTTCAGGCCTTTTTTTGGTTACTTGTTTAATTCTGTGCAATGTGCTATAATAATCTGCATTTCTCCTTTCCAGAAGCCCAGGGAGCTCCCAGGGGCCACCAAGGCAGATTTCACCCCCTTGTGAAAGTCCCGTTTCCCTTCGGCAGCCCCGATCCTTTCCCTTGGAGGAAGGTACCACCAGTCTTCCCGTGGACAACACTGTGTAACATAGACTTAATAGGAATGACGTAGTAGCTTGATTTTGTATTATTTTGTATTATTCAATCATAAAATTACTCAGGTTGGAAGAAACCTCAAGAAGTCGCCTACTTCAGCCTTCTGCTCAAAGCAGTGGCATTTACTTCGGGCACACTCTAATACGTGCAGATGGAATTGATTACAAAAAAGAAGATACTTTCTTTGCTGAAATACTTTTTTTGGTTTTGCAAGCATGCTGCCCCAGCACGAGCTATCTAAAGTAGATTTTCTTGCAGATCTTATCTGCAAATCCATATCTTCTGACTGACTCGCCTATAGCTTTTTATTTCTTCAGAATATCTTGCCATTTATATTATCTTTCTGCAATCCCTCTGAGGTAGAAGCAGTGAACTACATTAGCAAGAAGCAAATAGGAAGGGTGGTGGATTATGGGCTGTGTCTGAAACCATACAGATAATTTGAGGAAAATATTTTGAGTTCATATATTTGGGGAAACAGCCCCGCGTTGGAAGGGCAGGTGTTTCAGGAGCTGCACGTGGGGACACAGGTGGTGTCACCTGCTTGAAGCTTGCTGAGAGACGACACAGAAAGGACCGTGTTCCTCTAAATCCTGTTTACGTTTGGTGTACAATGGCTGAGATGGCTTCCAGATTAAAAATTGTCCCCTCACTTAATGCAGCATTTTGATGAAAAAAATATTTATATGTGTTATAAATAAACTTTGGCCTCCCCACGAGGCGCTCCAGGAAGACTGGAGAGCGCACGCTAAGAACTGGGTAACAACAAAGGAAAACTGCTGCTCCGGAGCCAGAAACAGGATCCAACACCCCCGGTGGCAAATTCAGAAAGATTTACAAATAAATGGGGAGGATTCTGTTTGGAGTAACGAGACAATGCAAGGAACAAGGTGCTTACAAAGCTCTGCCTGCGGGACGGATCCCTCCTCGGAGCCGTGGCGCTGCTCCCGGGGACAGGGTGCAGGGTGACAGGGACCGGGCACCGTAACGTAACTTCCAAGTTGTGATGCTGGGATATTCTCGCATTAATCCAAATCCTGCTTCAGTACCTCATCCTCATCCTGCAGGAGCTCTTCATCCTCATCCTGCAGGAGCTCTTTATCCTCATCCTGCAGGAGCTCTTCGGTGTTGAGTCCTATAGCAAACAAAACAGAAAGATGATTTTTTTCTCTGTTATTGTTGCTAGATAATTATTTTCTTTCAATGTTAAGGAAAAAAACCAAAACCAAACCAGAAACTTTGCTTCAAGGAGCAGGAAGGGATTTTGCACAGGAAGGTCTGAGCGAGACACGTGGGTCCTCAGTGCCCTCGTGTTTACGATCCCCATCCCGGAGCATTGCAGGATTCCAAGTGTTTGCCCGCCGTGCAGCCCTGCCTTTTTATCTTCGGATTTGATTATAAAAATGTTCCTGTTTAAAAGACGTTTACCAAGGGGATAAATCTTTGAGCGCGCAGCCTCTTGGAGCACAGACAGCCCCAGTATTTAACGGTGACAAAGAGAATTTTAGTGGGAGCCTTTTGATAAGGCGCTGGCAGTGTCGCAGAGGAGCCGTCCGGCCCTTTGAGATGTGAACCAGGGTGTCTCGTGGGTGTCTAAACTTTCTCCTTAACTGGATTTCTTTAAATGATCCAGTCAAATATGAGCGGCAATCCTGTTGCCTTCGGAGTATATAACATTTCCAAATAGAATGACTTCTTTCAATTAGAGAAGTCATTCAAATTTGCTTTTAGCATAATCCAGAGATTTGGCAGCTCAGCAAGACAGAAGAAGCAGAGTAGCAGCAGTGGAATGTGGTAGCAGTTAGGAAGGACCGGAAAAATTATTACTACTTGACACCAAATCTTTAGGAGTAAAAAGCTGGGGTAGTTGCTTAACCGATTTTGTTTTAAATGGGATAAAAAAAAAGTTGCCTTCTCTTTCATACAAATGACAGTTTAACATGAGAAAAGAGGTTTAGTGTCAAGCAGGGTAAAATTCAAATAAATAAAATATATTAAGAATTCATTGAAGGAAACGAAGGGATAGAGCACAGCTGTGACTGCCCCTTGGTACCATATTTCACGTAGCTTTTGGTCCTGCTCCCTTAAACTGCTTTGATGTCCCCATGGGAAGGGGGCGCCTCCTCTGCCTGCGTTTGCCGCGGAGCTCGAGGAGGTCGTAAATCCGTAGGCTGCACCTCGCCTCTCGTCTCTTAATGACCTTTTAGAAACAAACGCAGAATAGCAGGAGGAAACAGGATCGGCAATGGAAAAGCTGACACGTGCGCAACCTGAGCTCTGATTTTTCAGATCACTCCAGTCTGCGGAACAAAACTGCTTTATCTTTGCTTTCTGATTTAAATGAAAAGGGAAAAAAAGAAGGAGAGAGGGAGGCAAAGTGGAAGGCAAAGGGAAAGGAGTTGGATTCTTTTTGCTTACTGGAAAAACGTCACCCAGAGTTACTAAGCTACCAAAAGGCATTCAAATATATATATATATATATATATATATTTTTTTTTTTTTTTTTTTTTTTTTTTTTTTGCATAAATACCTGCAGGTTTGTTGTGTGCTGTTGTTCTGTTGGATTTTCTTTGTTTATCATGGGTATCATTTCCTACTCTTTCTGTATTTTGTTTAACTCCAGGAAGGCGCTTGAGCGGGAAGCCGGCTTCGCCTGGGATAGCCGCTCTGCTCCAGAGCTAGGGAAGAGGCTCCAGGATTTTCAAGGAACTTCCAACCGCTTTCAGGTGCCTTCCCCACAGCTGCCTTTACCCTGGGACAGCCCCTCTGGCTGAGCTGCCTTTCCTTGACGAGTCACTTGTAAGCGGGGCTAAATATTTCTTAGTGTTTCACTAAAATCCCCAGGGGTCCCAAATAATGAGGCTACCCCAAGCACAACCCCTGTGTGCAGCGGGCAGGCCCTGGGCTCCCTCTGGTTTCTGTGTGTCCGGAGAGGAGCTTCCCGGCTCCAGGCGAATCCATGGAGAGCGAAGCCGTCTCCGTGTCCTCAATCCATGGAGAGCGAAGCTGTTTCCATGTCCTGAATCCATGGAGAGCCAAGCCATCTCTAGGTCGTCAATCCATGGAGAGCGGAGCCGTCTCCGTGTGCTCAATCCACAGAGAGCGAAGTCGTCTCCATGTCCTGGATCCATGCAGAGCGAAGCCATTCCTGTGTCCTCAGTCCATGGAGAGCAAAGCCGTCTCCGTGTCCTGAGTCCACGGAGAACGACACCGTCTCCGTGTCCTCGATCCACGGAGAGCGACGCCGTCTCCGTGTCCTCGATCCACGGAGAGCGAAGCCGTCTCTGTGTCCTCGATCCATGGAGAGCGACGCCATCTCCGTGTCCTCGATCCATGGAGAGCGACGCCGTCTCCGTGTCCTCGATCCATGGAGAGCGAAGCCATTCCTGTGTCCTCAGTCCATGGAGAGCAAAGCCATCTCCATGCCCTCGATCCATGGAGAGCGACGCCATCTCCGTGTCCTCGATCCACGGAGAGTGACGCCGTCTCCATGTCCTCGATCCATGGAGAGCGACGCCGTCCCCGTGTCCTCGATCCACAGAGAGCGACGCCGTCTCCGTGTCCTTGATCCATGGAGAGCGACGCCGTCTCCGTGTCCTCGGAGCCCCTCTCGGCGGCCAGGGTTACCGCAGTCCTGTTGCTTGGGTCCGGGTTTGCCTCAAGCCTCAGCGCTCTGGGAGCTGCCATTGGATCAGCTGGAAAAACGTCCTGGATGGGTAGATGTGTTGTGTCCTGTTAAGCTGTTGTGAACAAGGGGGTGGCAAAGCCGGGCTCTCAGCTCCGCTTTAGCTCGAGGCTGTTTGACCCTCCACGTGCTGCGACCTCCGGTAACGGCTACAGGAGGCACCGTGCCCTGTAGGGACACGTAACCATCCCATTTTCCATGTTATGGGACACAGGTTGCTGTGCCCAGGCCCTGACTGAACCTCCATCTCGGAGCGTTAGTCCCGTGTCCACATCTTGTGCTGGGGCTGTCCCAGCTCCGCGTCCTGCTCCACATCCCGCCTGGGCAGCAGCCCCACCGGGAAGCCCCGCACGATCCCGCACACATTCCCGTTCCCAAGGAAAGCGCCAGCGGCCGCTGCGCTAAGGAGCCCCCAGGCCTTAGTGTTAACATTCCTGCCTGCTGCCAAGTCCAAGATTGGAACTTTAATACGAGCTTCAAGCCGTCTCTGGTGGGAAGCAATATGGGCCCGTAAAAATCCTTGCTATTACAGCAGTTCACGTGGAGGACAATTTCTTCCAGGCTGCCTCGCTATTTGTCTTTATGTTTTAGAACAGAAGCTTTTTGCTGCCTTTCTGCAAACGCTGAGTAGACTTTTTGTAACATAAATGAGGTGGACGAAGGGTTCCTTCTGATCCCTAGCACAACCTCTGAAGTCTTTTAATTTATTTTTTTCCAATGCTAATGCGAGAGAACTGCATTTTCCTTTCAGGTAAGTTTGAGATGAGAAGGAGCAACAAGGACGAGGAGCGGAGCAGCCGATCGGGGGGACGTTGTGCCGAAACGATCCCTTTGCCGCGGCGTTTTCCGACCCGCCGGAGCGCGGGGCAGCGAGGCGCAGGCCGTGCGAATCATCCCCTTCCAGCCTCCGCAGCAGGAACTTGGCACTCGGGCGCGGTGGAGCAGGCACCGAGACTGAACTTTTTATTGCTGCTGCCCATGCGACCGGCGGGTTTTGTTATTGTGCTGCTCTTCCTGATTCTGCGAATGGAGAAGTAGATTAGACTGTTATTTCTCTGCGATCTGTTGCGAGTAGCTTTTACAACATAACTCGCAATGTGAACTTCTGCTCTCTTTTTATAAATATATCTATATATCTATATCTCTATATATTTTTTATCCCCTATTTAGTCTAGCCAAAAGAGACACAAGCCCCAGGCAGCTCTGTCTTCCAGAAAAGTTACGTTTTACATATAAATATGTTAGTCAAAGAGAAGAAAAGGCTACTGGAAGAGTTAATTCTGTGTTACACAGCTTACTGTGGGTGCTTTTGCTCTTTTTTAAGTGCATTTTGACTGGCAAAGTTGTTTGTCCACACAGTGACACAGTCCTTTTCATGCCCTCCCATGCGCATTGTCTAGTGTTACTAAAACAAACCACTAGGTTTCACCAAACTGACATCTATATCTGGGAGCTGAATCTGGTCCTAAAGTCACTTGATACTTGCTGAAAAACTGTCACGTGTGATTTTTTTTTTTCCTTTTAATGAGCTTTGTGCAAGGCACTGGTAAATCCTGGGCTGCAGACAACCTATTCTCCTCCCAACTCTTCTCAGTTACACGCTGAAAGTAATCCCATGGAGGGAGCAGAAATTGTGTTGACTTTTTAAATGTATTTCCATGTAACCTGAATGTTTACACGTTTTTATCAGTTTTCATAGGTGATTTTGAAGTAAATCGGCTTTGTTACGCAACACGCGCGGTCCTATCTGCAGGATCACAAACACTGACTTCCCATTTATGCTCTGGCACTGCAATATTAACAGTCAGGACAATAGAAACCCATTTCTGTCTTCTCATATGAGTGACACCAAGTCCTTTTTGCAGCTCTCGGTAATAGACCACGTTTTCTACCATGCAAATTGTTCCAGCTCTGTTGAAGTCTGTGGAGCCTGGGCTATTTCTCTGCTTACAAACGGCTTCGTGGTCTTCAGCTGGGATCCTCAGCAAAGGGAGCGCTCCCTGCACCAGGATTGCTCTCGTATCCCCATCCCAAATACATTTAGTTGCATCACTGGTTCTTCAAAGGTGTGGAAATTAATGCTGAATCCTCCTTTTTTTGCTCCTATGTGTTTGACTGAGGTGCTTGGGAATCAGCTGTGCTCTATTTCAGCTAAATAGGATTGATCCAGAGGGAAGTCGCTGGCTTCAGGTGTTCATCCTGCTCTTTTAAGCAGCAACTTTCCCTTAAGATTTTTTTCCCCTTGGGATTATTCATAGATTCAGCAGCGAGTGTTGTGTTCCAGACCATAAAATACAGTGTTTTGCTGAATATAAGAAAGAATTTTTGTGCAACTGTAAGAGTTTTACGTATAAAAAATCTGAATGATTCTAGGTTTTCAAAGCTATAACGCTATGGATAGAAAATGCCTGTGATTTATTTAGGGTTTAATCTTAACATCAGCACAATCAGCAAAAGGTAAGAGACTTCCACCCTTTTTCTTCCTCCTGAGCTCCTCGTACCCGTGCATATCTGCAAACTGATCAATCAAGATATTTCTGCTACGTGCTGGGAACAACGAGGTCTCAGCAATGTGGGAAGGGTTTGGGTATTGTCATGATGAAGGTAATCTCAGTAGACGGAAACTAATACATTTTGGTGGTGTTTTCTTAATAAAATAAAAAGAAATGGAGTGGAAAAGTTTAGCTAGATGGAGGTGGATTGCAAGGAACAAAGAACATAGTGTCAGCTTTTTTGTTGTTGTTATCACAACTGTGTTTGGGTACTGGAAGTCTACATCATTACAGAAGGTGTTAGTAGGGAAAAGACAATAAAGCAAAATGAATTTCTTATGACATCTGAAAAATCTTACACCTTTTATAACTTTAAATGCAAATTGCATTCAACTGCAAGAAGAGAAATCACTTCCCACAGGCATTTCAATTAATTGCTGTGGTTAATTACACTTGTAATTTTACTTGTGTGACTAATTATAATCAAGTTTTATGGTATATATGGATTTATTTATAATACTAAAAGCCTCACAAAATAGAGGTGTGGGGGGGTTGTGTTAGGAAATACATTTAAAGTCCATAAGGAAAACTGCATGTTCCCTTCCAGGCTGCTGGCTGGGGCAAGATGTACTGGTTTTCAGGAGGGGTTGGAGGGTATAAGCAGGAAAAACACTTTTTGGGGAGTTTCTTTCCCCTCCTGTCCGCTTTGGAGGAGCGAGGTCAATGCAGAGCTGCCGCGAAGGCAGCAAGCAGCCCAATGCTCCCGCTGGCTCGTAAATGGCAAAGCAGTGAGTCACTCCCGCATGGAATTGCTCTGCATTACGGACAGGGAGATGCAGCCGAGATAAAGCAAGGGCCCTTCCCGGGTGGATGCTGCCTGGCGTACGGGACGGGAGCCCCATTCCCGCATCCACCGCAGCTTCCCTGTGCGCGGTGCTCTCCTTCCTGCACGGAGATTACGCTCCCACCTGGAGCCCTTTCCCAGCCTCTGTTTGCACAGCGGCTCTTTCTCTACCGGTGACGTTTCTCTAGGTCCACGGTAAAATGCAGTTTTAAATGTATTTTTAGAAAGCAAACCCTGTATACCTAAGGTAAGGAGCTTTCCCTGTTAAATGTGATATGTTGTAAAGTGCAGTGGTATCTTCTGTGCAAAGGGTGACAGTAGGAAATGCTCCTCATTTCTGCATCAGAGATGACTTAGGCTAGGACCGATGCTAATATATTCATGACACCTCAGAACCACTCAGTGAGATTAGTTACGTTTCTTTGTACCCATTTCTGGAAAATTGGAAGTGCCCTTTTTTGACTATGGGTAAACGGAACTGTATTTTATATAGATCCCCTATATGACATCTGCTCAACAGCAAAACTGCTCCCCATTTGCTTGGCAAATTCTGTCTTCCTTGTGCAGCCCGCATCTGGGCAGGCAGCAAGGAGAAGAAAGCTTTTCCATTTTCTCCAAGCAGTCATGGAAAAAGAATTCAGTTCTCAAGAAAGTGTTTCGAGCTCGTGTTCCTCAGCGGGGAGGAGGGGAGCGCAGGACAGCGCTGACAATTTGTGAAAATTCCTTGTGGAGAATGTTTCCTGTGAGCAATGCCTGCCTTTCCATGTCTCCCTCTGCTTCCTGAATGGATGCTTTGCCAAAAACCTGCTGCATAAAGTGTCTCCGTGTGTGTATCCATGTGTGGATCCTGCAGATTTCCAGGTAATTGTGGGAAGAGCTGAGCTGGGCCTGGTTTGCCATGGCAGATGTGCTGGTTCTGATCTTCCGATCAGACGGAGCCCTGATCCCGAGCCGGCGAGCGCGCTTCCCTGCTGCGCCCTGCAGCAAGAGCCATGTTTCCACGCGATTCCTGGGATCCCCAGGAGCCCCGTGCCGCTCCGCAGCGGAGCCGCTGCCGTGCAGGACTCGCTCCCGCTGCTCCAAGCCATGCAGAAGCAATCGGGATCTTTGGCGGGTGCCCTCTGCACTGCAGGCACAGCTCTGGCTTCGGAGCCCAGCTCAGTGTGATAAAGCCCCTGCCTGCCAATTACTACTACTTTTTTTTCTTTTGACCCCAATGTGCACTTTTCCAGTGAATTACAGCTTCCAGTGCCGTTCAGATTTCTATTGTGTTCCAGCTTGCAGGCACGTAAGCTATGCGGTCCTCAGCTCTGCTTCCAACATATGCGAAATGTATTAGCAAAATCCTGTGATAGTTGCTCTTTAGTGGGAAAATACTGTTTTTGCAGGTTTTTTAGCCGCCTGCCTCCCTCCCACAGCCCTTCCCTGCGACCTAGCTGCTCACCTGGGAGCTGGGCAGCATCTTCTGGAGATTCCTGGTGTCTCTGTAGTGTCAGGATCCTCCTGCTCTGTGATACAGGGATGTGGTTCTTGGGAAAACTCTGCCTGAAGCAAACTGTGGAAGAGCAAATTACTTTTTTGTAACTATCCTCACAAAGGAAAACCAGGTGTTCTAATTTAAGCCTTCCTGTTTTTTATAGTTTTTTTTCCCTTTTTTTATTTGAAGAGCTTTTGCTGTAAATTTCTATTGATTTACAACCCAGATCCTACTGCTGTAATTGGCACGTTTGGCACCAAAAGACCTTGCTGTCTGCAGAGACACAGAATACCCCGGGCAAGAGCTTCACATGGAGCGGGATCATCCCAGCTCCAGGGCCGTCGCTCCCTGCCGCACGTCCTGCCAAACCCAGCCGGGAATCCCGAAATTCCCAGGTCGGCTTTAGCCTCCAAAGCCTCGTGTGCTTCGGGTAACCTGAAGGCCTCTGCTGTCACGAGCTACAGAAAGGGTGACCGTGAGCTCGTGCTCATCCTCGCTCCAAGGGGCCTGTAAAAATGGGAATGAATAGAGTGACAGCGTCCTAATTCCTGTGAAATAGAAATCTCATAGACTACAGCTACGGGGCCCAAACACAGAAATGTGCAGAGGGAGATGAGGGGGGGGGAAAAAAAGGAAAAAAAGCTTTTGCTGAGTTTGCTTTCCGTAAATAAATGCTGAATCTGCTCCCTGCTCAGAGCAGGTGCTGCACACTGATTAAGCCTGATTCTCTGCGTACCCCAAGCTAAAGATACTGAGGTTACATTTTTCTTAGAGCACAGGACGAGCAAGATCTTTTCGCATCGCAGAAGGCACAGATTAGAACTCCCTTTTTTTTTTTTTTTATTGTGAATGACACTGTAAACATTGAATCACCTTATCAGCTATTTAATCTTTTAAATTAAATAGAATTGTATTGTTAATACTATTCCCCTTCCTATTTCAGAGGCAGAATGATCCTGTGAAGGGAACTGCCTGTTCCTTCATTACTTGAGTAAAAAAAATAGTTATGAGATTCAGTCAGAAGAGTGATTTTGCAGGTACAGGAGCCCAGAGGAACTGAGGATGAATTTTAGCACTGTTACAGGCTTGGAGAGCTTAAGTAAATATTTCCTTTGGTGGTACCTCTGTAGAAATTGTCTTTCAAGAGAAATTCTATAGTATTTTTATGTCCTATTGCTGCAAAGAACTGCTGCAGGCATCCTCTAGTTGCTCTTTTTAACTCTTTGGAGAAAGAATTTAGAAAGCCCTACATTTCACTTCGTAAAACTGGCATAAAGTTCAGATTCACTCAGGGAAAATTAGCCGTACTTGTCTATTTAGAGCTTATTCTTGCAGAGATATATGCAGAGGGCTTGGAGAGAACTATACTAATCATATTTTCAGCATTTTTCTTTGTCTCTTTTTTTTTTTTTTTTTCCCTTCCTCCTCTTTTAGTGGTAATTTTCAGTTTTTCAAAGGAAATAAGATCCTCCCCCATAGTAATTAATTTCTGGAAATTCTGTTTGCAGGGTAAGCTGCAGCCTAGCATAATGAAAGGCGGCCTGGGAAGTGATGAGCAATAAGTGGCAACTGATGCAGATATTTGGTTCACAGCTTTGGTTCCTATTTTGACTCCCTGCAAGGAGGTGCTACTGAAAGGAGAGGCACTTGGTGAGGCTGGTAAATGAGGGGAGCAAAGGGGGCGGCTGGCTCTGGTGCTGGAGCTCCCAATTTTTGGTTCCCAAATGTTGGCCCCTTGGCTAAGGGAGCAGCCTGTGTCCTGGCGGCAGCATCCGCAGGAGCTCGCCCTGCCGCGCTCGGCAGCCGGAGCTCCCGGTTTTGTGCGACTCCTGTATGCGATTGCGCCCTTTATGGTGCTGCTCGTAAATCCTGGAAGAGCAGTAAAATAGGAGCCTGTCGGAATACGTCCGTTTATAGCATCTTGTAAAAAAGAGCCTTAAAGCAAAGTCTCTTTCTTCTTAATTTCTTAGCATTTCCTCTGCCCATGGGATATTGAGAGGTGAGGGAAGTATGAAACTAAATAATGGAAATAGATGGGATAGAGGTACACGGGGAGGGGTGAATAGGGAACTATCCTGGCTAGCGGGACAGTCGAGTGTTTGTGCAGAGATAAAGCTGCCCGGGTAAGAAAGTGCTGTATTTGGAGCAGTTCTGTGTGCAGATCACACTGTGGAGACCCACAAGAAGCAGGAGATCCCGAAGCCTGTCGATATCGGACGTGTCTGAATGCAGCGCAGCTCTGCAGAGCCTCCCTCCACCCTGAGGACAAGCAAACCCCATGAGAAACTCTGTGAAGAAACCGGGGGGGAAACGGCAGTTTTCTTGATGCTTGTTGTGAGGATCATCTTCAGGAAGAACAAGAGAAATGAAAACTCAAGGCAATGAAAATATAATAGGTCTTTGTTCGGCTTTACTCGTTCATTATACTTGCTTCTCGGAAGTTTTTTTTTTTATTATTATCTGAAAGTAGAGTTAAAATTTTTAACTATTCCTCTAAATGTAAATGGTGAATTTGCTTTCCCACGTTTTTAAGCTTATATTATTGATTGTTATATATGAACATAAATTTTCATCCTGCTTTTTCTCCTTTAGTGAGCTGTGTCTAGTAATGCTTGTTTCATTCTCCTGAAAATGCCCTCATGGTTTTCATGCAGAGCAAATCTCTGCAGATCTCTGCAAGTGTTGTCCTAATGAAAAAAGTATAATTTTGTTGGTAGAAAATTCTGTTTTTTTGGCATGGCCAAAATCTAAAATACTTTAGGAAGCAGCAGCAGCAAGTTATGTGGCATTAGCTGAAGAAAACTGCCAGCTACCATTGTCTTCAGAGGGAGAACTGGAACACTACGTGGAAATCCCATTTTTTCTCACTATATGGAGCTTTCCTGAAAGTAATTGGATAACGTCTGAAGAAATCAGTTCAAATTGCAATCTTCTTAGAAAAAATACAGATATTTTACAAGCATGATAGTATTAAAAAAAAAAAAAAAAAAAAAAAAAGAAAAAAGAACAGATGGAAACGTTCACATATTTCTAAACTGAAAAAGCTTCCAAGTCAGAATATGTGTAAGAGCCATTTCTTGACCTCTCCCATTTTATTATGCAAATTAAAATTATATAGGATCATCAAAGTCTCAGGCTTCAAAGACAGTCCTCCGAATAGAGGGAATTTCCACAGATGTGCAATTAGTTCATAGGGCTGCGCTTCCCTTTTCCTCTCTAGCACATTTTATCAGCTGTGGGCATCCTGGAGAAGAAAGCTCTACTATGAGGCTGAATAAATAGTCTCAGTAGTGAAACCTACTGACCTGAAATTCGGAATTAATAGATTGCCTAAGGAATCCAATACCTTATCTACAAATTAACTTGTATTGGAGGAAGGGAAAACTCTGTACAAGTGCAGATGAAATGTCAGGCATCCTTCACTAGACAGTGGACCCAGTGTTGCTGGTTTCTAGGTGAGAATTTATTTGCTCTGTGTTGTACCTTCACGTGGACGAATGTGGGAGCAATGTGAATTATTCCAGACAGTCAGTGTTCCTGATTTGCTTAGCATAAACTTGTAATAAAGAAGATCTTTCTTAGGTGCTCAAGACAAATTCTCTTACAGGTCCTCCGCTTAGCTGGTTACACATTCTTTCAAGGTTATGTAAAAACTACAGGATTTCACATAATCCATCCTAATGTTTTTTCTTTATTTTAATTAAAATTTCCATACATTTATCTTAGTTTCTTATAATTCTATTAATTTAGTGCAGTGGTTTTTATTTTACATAAGAGCAGCAACAGAAGTCCTTTTAAAAACTTCTACACGGTTAGTGCCTGGAGGAGAAAAAGGTTAAATTCTGTAATCAGATGCAATTCATGAATTGGCAGTTAGATACAATACTCGATACAAAAACAACCAAAACAAACAAAAACTGTTTTTAAAAAAATAAAAAAACACAGAACCTTGGATGAGGTGAGAAGTCTTCATTGAAGGAGAGAACTCAGGATATATGTCAGGACCGAGAGTGACACTAAAACCTGAGCAGAAGGCCGCGGGAGGCTGGCACCGGACCAGTAAACGCTTCGGTCATTCAGAGGCTGAACAGGCCGGAAATTTTCAGCCATGTATGTTGAGTTATTGCCTCCAAAGTGAAGCATTGAGAACTGAGAAACCTGCAGACATTTAGAAAACAGCGTTACATTCTTTTTCCATGAAACGTTAGGAGTTGTGATATTTTTAATCTGCCAGGCCTTGCTCTGTGGCATTGTTGTGCGTTAAACGTTGCTGTGCGTTGCAGGAAGCTTTGCGATGGAGATACTGCCCAAGGTCAACAACAGATGCCTTCCTTTAGCCTCGGAAGTCGTTTCGACTTCCTTTCTGTGTGAGTCACGGGTCTTTGTCCTGATTACAGACCTGGCTAGACCAGTAGTCTAATGCACTGAATCCTCCCCACGCGTGTCGCATCGCAGGGACACAAAGCCAGGGGGTTGGGATTATGTTGCCTCTTCTCTTTCCCAGCTCCAGATTTCTGACTTCTTGCAGCAAGAAGCTGGCCCTAGCAGGTCACTGCCTTGTGCACTCTGTCATGACCAATGGTACAGAGCTGGGCACTGCCCTGTGACTGAATTGATTCTGAGGATGCTGCAAATAAGAAACAAAATACAGATGCTGGATCTCACCCAGACTGTGCTAGAGGGTGACATTACCAAGACCTCACTCCAGGACATCTCAATTTTTCATCCTGGGTTCTCTCTATGGAACCCTTTGCATTTTATAGGTGGTCATGACTCAGTGACTTGGTCATCTTTGCAGGACAAAAATGAGTTGCCTAAAGCTGATAGACTCACCTTTTGATTTTTAAGTATTTTGTTCTACTGGGATTTTAAATGTTCTCTTTTAAGTAGAAAAAAATTGAGATTGAGCAGACAGTTATAGTAGAAGTGTTGTGGATGGATGAAACCCTGAACTATGCACTGACCTGTGGTTTGGTTTAGTTTTCACCTTTCTGTTCCTGCTGTATTTTTAGAGAAGATATAATAAGACTATAAAGTGATGTTGTCATAACTGGCACTTGTGACTAAGTAAAGGCTTAGACTGGAGTCAGGGGTGTGCTGGAGGCTGTAGGTTTGTCTGAGCAGTGTCAGTTTGAAGGTTCTTGTGATTAGGCTGAATACAACAGAACAAGGGGGAAGTGAAGGATTCTGTATTAAATCTTGGGAGTGAAGAGGCAGTTAGAGGAGCAAAAACACCCTAAATTGACCTCTCATGACATCCCTTTGCAAGGTACCTGTGCAAGGCTGAGCGCCACGGGCTTCTCAAACACCGTCCAGATGACACCCTCGTGGCAGTCTGGGGTGGTGAGGGACCCTCTGTACCGGTAGTATTTTGCCAGTTCTTCTTCATTTGGGAGAAGAGAGAATAGTGGCAAAGGATCCATCTGTCCTATATTCCCTGGGCAAACAGTGCAGAAATACTGTTTTTAGGAGGCGCAGTGAGCAGGATTGCTCATTCTTGTCTTCACGTGCAGCTGCTGCTACGGGCTCCCAAAGGCTCAGCCCCAGGCTGGCTTCCCAGGCTGCAGCAGCCTTGGTGCATTGCCTGAGAAATCACTCACTGTCAGTTTGAGGAGCCCAAAGAGCACACATTATGCACACATCTTTTATTAAAAATCTGCATTTTTTTTTTAATTCTCACTTTGTTTTCTCCTGCAGAAGCAGAAATTCTCATTTTGATGCTTAGGGTTTTCTTTACTGGCAAATTTGGAAAATAGGTTTTCTCCTGCCTGTGATGTTCTGAGTACATGAACTAATCATTATCTTTGGGCTCTGAGTCTTAAGTAATCTTAACTAAAATTCAACTCCCTTGCAGCATACGTGCTCAAAATAAATACATGTTGCTCTTTGAGCAATCCAAATGTCTTACCTTTGTATTTAACATTGTCTAATTCATTTATTAGAGTTGCATATTTTTTATTTTCGTCTCCAACCTGAAATGGAAATATTTTGATTCCAAAACATGCATTTCCCAAAAGCTGGTTACTTTAATAGTGAATAAAACTCAAACAAACCGCAAAGATAATTGAAAACAGCAAGCAGACTATTGAAAAGTATTAAGTAACTATGTGCTGGGACTGCACAGCTGTAGAAATCAGGGATGTTTAAGTCTTGGACTATTTTAACACAGACACAGTCCAATCCTGGGCCATATTTCTAGTAGATAAAGGCTTGAGAGCAAATAAAAATGTGGCTACCTACCTCTACAAAGAAGGCTAACACAGCTATACCATTCTCATTTTTCTTTGCTTCTGTTATATCTGCAAGCTCTTCTTTTATGTGGACAATATGCATCTGTAATACAACAGTTCAAGGTCAATTATTTGTTCCTTTTCTGTAGTTAGTTTGTATAAATACAGTCTGACTGCTGCTCTGTGCTGGAGTGGAACCAGAGCTATTTTTTTTTTTCCCTCCTTCTCAGTTCAGGGAGAAAAGAACTGAACATGATCTGAGACAAGAACTGTGTCCAAGAAATGGACTATAATTCGAACGTTCATCACGAGCAGCCTCATTCTCTGCATCTGCCCACCACGTGAGTAAAACTGAAGTGCTCTCTGTATTGCTGCTACCCTCACTGTTCGGTCTCTGTAATGTGGCAGCTTTTTGCTTCATGGTTTGGAAAGAAGGATGGTCACCAAGGTCACCAACCCATGTGCCCCAGCCCTGGTGACTTGTCTTGCCTCGCCTCAAAGAGACTGTTCTATTTTTTTTTCCCGGTTTTATAGTCACTTTATGGTTGCAGTCCCAGATGTCTTTGAATAAGCAGTACGTGACAGGGTAATCAGAGCACGTAGACTTTGAAATATTCCTCCTCCCAAAAGGCTAAACAAACCCAGATTTGTTGCATCTTTTGTGCCTTTATTGTGCGAAACTCAAGGTTTTTTCCATGTGATCTAATCAGTAATCAGTGCGTTCATTTCCTTATTTCCATGGCTGCAGTTTCATGCAGTAGCATCACAAAAAGCCAGTGTCACTAACTGCTGACGGTACCCCCATCCACCTACCTCCATAGCTGTTTTTTCCCCGTCTATGCTGTGTTCTGACCCAGGCAGGTAGTAGTTAATGTCTTTTACTCCCCAGTGAAAATGAAGTTCCACGGCCTTGTATTTTCCTCTCAGACCTCCGCCTCCAATTTTAGGGGTTGTGCTAAATGTTACTTTAACTGGAAAAAAAATAGGTAATTAAATATATGTAAATTGTATATTAATAATATTGGGGATTAGAGAGATGCGTGATTTAAATTTATTCCAAAGTTGTGGCTCATTTTTCATGCCAAGTGTTCCAGCAGTTCCTCACTGCAGAAGCTGAACTCTCTGGAAATGCTGATTGAGACTAATTTAAGGTGAGAAATCTGCTGCCCCACTTTTTAGAAATGTCCATTCTTTGCCTAGAGCAGGGTGCTGGGAGTGTTCAGCAGTTCCTGTCTGCACCCTCAATATACTGGGTGAGTGCGAGTGATTCAGTCTTGCTTGCTTGACCTAGGCTGGAGTGGTAAAGTGCATTTGATAGTATTTATTTCCTTCTGTAAAATGGTGGAAAAGGGCAGAGTATTGTATGACTTGTTCTGTGTGCGGAAGAGTTTTAAATAGGCTTTTATGATACCCCTTCATTTATCTTTCCTAGCTTCCTCAGCTATATTTTGAAAATAAAGAACAGGTTAATAGGCAGTCTTTCCTTGACTGTGCTGAGTGGTCAAGAGCATTTATTGTCTTTATAGTCTCTGCAGTCAGGGCTGGTGCACCAGGAGGAGGAGTCGATATTCCCAAATCTTTCCTCTGGGAGAAGACACACACTAACAAAGCACATGAATATAGTCCTGAAAGCAAACTTGACCACAGGTTATTTGGTTTCAAGCATCATTTTTATCTCCTACTGTGTGTACTGTAATAGTTATTTATTTTGCACAGGTTTTAAAGGCATTATTATTTAGTTCAAACTGTGAATCTGATTGTTTTAATTTAGAGTAGTGCTACTATTTAAGGCTAAAGGATTAAGTTATTATATCTAGTTAATGTGATGCTTGATCAATTGTTAACAGCAAAACAGAACCTTCTTGAAGAAGATTTTTTTTCTAGTTATAACTTACGCTCATTTCCTGTGTTTGAGGGATTTTGAATATATTTTTAAAAGGAAATAATTAAGTTCTCTACATTAAGCACCTTTTTTTCTTTTTTTCCAACAAAAGATTGTTTTAAACCCTGGACTGAAGCCCTAGAGTTTTCATTTAAGTTCCAAATTCCAGATGAACGTGGATCTTGTGTGAGGCATTTAATTACTTAGCTTTCTTTAATCTGAAAAATGGATTAGTAGTATATATTTGTTGGCTTTATGCCTTTAGATTGTAAGACCTTTGGGGCATTGACCTTTACTGTCTGCACATCACCTAATACAATGATATTCTGATCTCCTAGAAAGCTTCTAATTGCTGCTGTAATATAACTATAACTGTTCCACCATCGTACTACAGGAATTGGTTGCTTTCAGAAGAAAGACATTTAAAAAGTGCAGACGAAAAAGCTAATCCTTTCATATGTCTGGGGAAGATGAGAGATCTGACCAATCTTCGTGAATATTCATTTTCATATAAAAAGTTATTTCTTTGAGCAGAAACTGTAAAATGGAGCTTCTGGAGTATCTTTCCATAACTAGAAAGTCATTAACCTGTACATTAGTGAAAAATCAAAATATGTACATAACGCTGAAGTTTTAAACTAGAATTGTCTTAAGTCTTTCCAGCTGTAAAAATCTATCTACTTGTCTACCTAGTTATCTTTCCATTTTAATTTAGGAAAATATTTGATGCTTTCAACTTCCAATTTTAGGGATCTGGCAGTCAAAGACACCAGTAACATTTTAGAATACCAACAGTTAATTTTAAAAAATAGTTATTCTTTTTTAGAAAAAACTAAGCTTTTAAAGTAATTTAGCAGAGCATCACTGAAGCATCGTCACTGCTGCTGCTTTCCGGACTTTGGGAGCTCGTTTCAATTCCTGCTGGCAAGCTCAAGGAAATGAGGCTGGGATATAAAAAATTAGCTGCTTTCCGTTAGTAAACCCTATGTAACACTTTGGACTGTACCCACCTGTATGCCCATTATTTTCTATGTTCCATTTGGAAGGTCCCTTGACATCGTATCCTTCAAAATTCAGAGGCTTCAGGCTGTCGTCATAAATGACATCTTTGGTGACAATATTGATAGGTGACTGTCTGCTTTCTTTGCAGGTGGTGTTTATTAAATACCATCTTCGAGGTTCTATTTAGAGGGGAAAAACATGTTTTTTACTGTAGCCTATGAATTCTTTATAAAGCCTAAGCACTTTAACTGTCAATATGTTCTTGCTTTAGAAATTGGAGACATTTTGGAAAGAAAGGTCTTTGTATGGTGGAATTAAGTAAAGGAAATTTCTTGGTATGTCATGTTTTTGTTTTGTTTTAAAAATATTGTGTTGCAAGAACATTCTAGTTCAGTAGGAAAAGATGCACAAGGAAACAGCTATTAAATAGAAAGTGAACTGTTGCCAACACTGGCTGATCATGAAAGAGTAGCAAAAAAAGAAAGGTGGTGCTGGCAGAGAAAAGCTCGAATCCAGCAAACCCAAGTGGGTTTCAAAGTTGGCAGGGCTGGACATTGTGAGGAGCGAGGCAATGGGCCAAGTCGCTGCTCCTGGGGAAGTAAAACAGACGTGCAGCTGTAGGAAAAATATAAACATTTTATAAACATTTTTCTTAACTCTCTTGATTAGTATTTAAAGAGTTGGCTGAGGTAATTACATTCAGAGTATATTCGAAATTATTTTTACATTTGTCCTATCAGTCTTGATTGAAATAAAATGAATAGCTCCTTCAGGCGTCAGATTTCTCAGTTGTGTTTATATATATCGTGGTCATGCAGTGTTGAAAACTAAGATGTGTGACTTTTTTGCATTATTTTACAAAACCCTCTGGAAAACAGGAGATTCCAAACACTGAAGCAATCAGAGAGATAAATTGTTCAACAGTACCTTCACAGTTTGGCTCTTTGTACTTCTGTGACTGATAGCACCAGTGGCCTCCACATGCAAAGAAAGAAACGTAACAGATCAGACATACGAAGTTAGATGAAAGAAAGTGCACAAATTAATATGTAAGCGACGATGGCTGATAAGAAGTGAGTTCTTCAGCTGTAAAAGAGATTGTTGTTAAAGATTTTTCTAGTGGTGTAGAGCATGCAACCTTTCTATCATTTCTACCCTGCAGTAGGCAGCTCTGCCTTCTCTTCAGTTCTTAATGACTTGGTTTATACCTGTTAATATTCCTGCCCAAAACTGTGTTAGCATGATATATTACAATTTGGGGAAGGGAGATGTTGCAATTCTAAATAATTTATTTTTGAACCTTTGGTCTCAATAACTTCTTGAGGTAAGAGTTCCACACTCTGAATATGTTAAAGGTTATTTCCTTATATGAGTTCTGCACTTGCCATGATTTAATTTATTTAGAAATTCACTTATGCAAAAAGCCTTATCTCATCTGGTTTCAGGAACCATTACAGATTATATGGTGCAATAAGGACTGTTAAGAAATGATAAATTTTTGTTTTCCGTAAGACATGAGTAACCCCCATTCTAATTCAGATGAGACTCCACAAAGAGGTGGAATGTTTTTCATTACGATGTCTTAATCCTCCTTTTTTGGTGTCAGAGGAAAGGCGAAATTCAGAGGAAGAGAGCTTGCTCCATTTAATGAGGTGTTCATCCATGCTGGAAAGCAAGGACTATTTTGCTTACCGCAGCATATTTCAAGGATAGTTTTATGACAGTAATAATGTTTAAACAGAGTTTAATAAGGAATAGCCCTTTTTGCTTATTTAACTAGCGATCAATAAGAATACAAAGCTTCTGGTCATAGTAACTTACTGAGAATATAATCATGATCAATATTATAGTTTTATCTGTCTAGGTTTAGGCATTTTAATAAATGGCTAATCCATTTTTAGAGACGTGTCATTAGATTACTTATTACTGTAATTTGTGAACTTTTATAACACTTCTGTTGAGAGCTTCATCACTGTTTTTAACACCTAATTTTCATCTTGGTAACGTTGCAATACCCTCTATGAAGCATTTACAAAAATTCCTGAGTAGAACCTTGATATATGGAATGGTTAACTAAAGTAACAGTGGGGAGGGGTGAACATGGGGTAATGAATGTAATATTCCTGCAAAAGTGAGTTTTACTTCATCTCAGTTCCTAAGGCAAATTTCAATTTATGCTGGAGACTATAAACAAAGCTAACCCCGCTCTCTATTTCACCAAAGTTTAGTCCTATTTTGAAGAAAAGTGAATGAAGAGCATATTGTACTTCCTTGTAAAAACTGAAGTGATTTCTACATTGTTGTTTCATTAATATTTTGCATTAAATCTCTCAAAAATTGGCATTGAGAAAAATAATTTTGTCACCCTGCTAAACTTACACAAAATGTATAGAATTGCTAAAAGTGGTGGTTGTATTTCATGCAGGACCATATGCACTCAGTGGCGCTAGACCTCTTGCAGTGATGTCCTCTCTGCTCTGCGGCAACCCAACAGAAACACCAAGTACAGAACGGCACCGAGTGCCTTTATCAGCACGTTAATCAATAAATGCTTAGCAAATACTCGGTAAGTTGATCTCCACAGTTTTTGATTAGCTTTAAAATGTGTCAGTGTTTGCATGAGTGAATATGTGACAAAGTATTTTTGGCGCTCGTTGTAGCTTAGTTGTCAGCAGATGCTTTAAAAGTTGCTGTGAGCTGGAGGGAGCTTCGTTTGCAAGTGACAGTGGCATGAACCTCCTGGAGAAAACCTGCTGCTCTGCAGGCACAAATGCTTGTTGGACATGGCTCACATGCGGCGGGAGAAGATTATTGCCTGCAAAGGTTGGACTCGGGCTGCTGGGTGCGATGGGCCCAGAGGATGGTTGCCAGCTTAGAGGAGGAGGCTGTCGGAGTTTTTCTGCCTATTTTAACATCCTTGAACAAGCTCTGCTGTTCTGGATTTGTACAGCAGGTGTGTGAGCATGGCTTAGCCACCAATGTGTTGCTAAATTGCAAATCGAATTTCACAGTCCGTGTGAGTCATCATTAAGGGTAAGTGCAGCGGGTGTATTTGCTCACCAGGCATCAGGCTTGGAGCTTTTAGACTGTGAGCAAAGCACCAAGGCAGTCGATGCAGAGCAGGGGGAAGGCTGAGGAAAGACAAACACCACTGACCTGCCCTCTCACTGCAGCAGGAAAGGAGCAGCGGGTTATGGGGCCTTTCACTGCCGAGTTCCAGACCAACCCCTTTCAAACCAAGTAACCACATCTCATTACCAGTTCACAGACACCTGGTAGGCTCTAGCAAATCAACTTGTGGGTTTCAGACCAATCTGTCCATCTTTGCGGATGAACAAATGAGAAGAGCAAAAATCTTCAGCCTGTGCATCCAAACGCTGGAGAGAAAAGAGAAAAAAAAAAAAATCCAGCCCTTTGGTGGGTACAGTTGCTTTATATCCAGGACTTATAAGAATTCTGCTCTGCTCTTGTTGAATGCAAGTTCAGCCCAGTGATCAGCATCTAATTGCTCCAGGCTTTTTGCAACACATCTTGTGTTTACAAGCCAATAAGGAACCAGTGGCTTTCTATCAAGTAGTTATCACGCTTGTGGTTTAGGAAGTTGGATAGTGTCAGTGCAGGACAGGATATCAACTCAGCAGTTCTGAAGAAATGTTCTTAAAGCTACTAAACCTTGAACAATGAGCTAATTAAACACTGCAGAATGGTTGAGCAAACAATGAATTAGTGATTATTGTGAATAAGATTTTTTTTCTGGTAACGTAATTTGAGAGAACAGGATGTTTTATGTAGATACTGCTCAAGAAAACCAAACCCTGCGTCACTTGCCAGTGAATATGCACAAGAATAATATTAAACTTAAGTGTGATTCCTCTCTGTGTATATGGACCCTTCATTTGAAATGGTCCTTCCCTCACCCAGCCTCAACTCCTGAACCAAGTCAGAAAGACACAACTGATACTTGTCATCCTTCAGTTGTCCGTGCTCTGAGGCATGATTATACCCTGGGGTATGTTGTCTAGTCTTGTTTTAATTGTCTCAGTGGCTCCTGCCACTTCCCCTAGGAGACTTTTACACAGTCTATTAGACTTCACTGTCAGGAAATGTTTCCTGTTTAATAGCTTACATTTTCCACTTGCTTATCTGCGTCCCATCACTCCTAGAAATTACCAGTGAACCACCCTAAACAATCCCTTTCCCTCCCTGGTGTTTACAGCATTCAGATGGTTCCTCCATAATCTGTAATTCCTGTTCTTGCTGCTTCCATCCTTACTTTGTCCCATCTCATGACACTCTGCCCTTTACGTTTCCACTGTTTCCATGCAAGCTCCCTTCTTCACGGCACTCTCTGCTGTCCCTGAGACCCTGCTCCTCTTTGCTCCAGCCTCAGCTCTGCCACTTTCTGGGTTTAGTGCATTATAGTTGCTCAAGGACAGACTCTGGATCATCTTCTGCAGTACAACACATTCCTGATGCCACCTTGCTCCCTTCTGGAGGCAACGTGAGGCCGGGCGGGTGAGGAGGTGGAGGGTCCCATCCTCCTTGCTCCTTCCAGTGGGGCTCTGGTGCTCTCCTCTCTTCTCTGAGTTGCTGCCTTGACTTCTGCTCAACTCTGTTTACTTTATATATTGCCTTACTTCAGCCTAAGTAATTTTCTAACTCCTGTTGCTGCCCTTTTGGAGGTGAGAGGGAAGGCTGTAACTCTGTTTATGAATTATATGAAGATGTAAAAGCCACCCTGTGACAGCATAGCCCTTGTGGATTGCAAAGGCTCACCTGCAATTTCTATCCAACCCTTGCTTTTCCAGGCTGTTGCATTCTCCACTGTTTCTGCCCAGAAAAATGCAGCAGTTTTGTTGTTCTTTCTTCCATAATTGAAGCACTCAAACTATGACTGCAATATGAGGCGGCCTGGAGGGTTTCACAGCCCATTCCCAAGGTTTCTATTAGCTGGTTGGCACACGTGAGCTAAGTTATGAGCACACACGTGGCAAGAAGCTCCTTGCCTTTTTGGCATTAAAGAAAGATACTCCCATTGTCGTCACCCTTAGATGTAATAAAATCAAACGTGTATATATATATATATATGAGGGCATCTGGACTTAAAATTACCATCTATCAACCATATCTGACTCTTGCATTGTATCAGAGATTCCTGACTTAAGTCACGATGCATAAGATCATGTGTCACTTCTTTGACTTCAGTGCTTTAATTTAGATTAGTGTGAACTTAGCCGAAGACTCCTCTTCCTTCACAAAGTTCAAGACAGTTAAATTTAGGGAGTCTCTCTTGGCAAGTAAGCAGGCCTACCACTTATCTCTGTTTCTTCCTTGTCAAACCTACAACTCGTTTCCTGACCAGAGTTGTTTCTTGGCACCAGAATAGCAACAAAACAATACAATTACGTATTGTTTTCATTTTATTGTAAATGTTTTCAATTGTTTTAGCTATCAAGTCCAGCTTGGAAACTTGAGGGAAAAATTCCTTCAGCTGAGCACTCCCTCTTCTGTCCACTGACGGGGCTCGGCGGAGGACAGTGCTGCTGGCTCGACGCCAGCGTCCTAGCAGGTCGCCAATGTGCTATTGTGTGAGCTCGGAAAAGACCCTTCAGCTCTTTGGACCATGGTCAGACTGCCTGAATTCCTCAGAAGCGCTGAAATCTGCTTTGTCCTAATTGTTCCTCACTTACCGCCCTGCTTGAAGCTCCCAAACAGCGGTTTGGAAGCCCCTTAAGGCAGCTAGGCAGGGTCAGGCTGTTTGAGAGTTTGCCTCTGCATTTGTCTATCTCTAAAGCAGTGTTTGTCCTTCTGCATGTCTGGAAATCTCTAGATTTTGTATGTTGAGTATGAGCTGGTTTTATTAAATGTGTTTACATCTCCACCAATGGTCCAAAGTATCCAGACAATACGAATATCCTCTGTTGCTCTTCAGCTAAAATCCCATGTTCCAAATGTTTAGTTGTACCTATCCATGGAAAAACAAACATATTGTCCCCTATTGTCATTTAGTGGGAAATCCTCTTTTTCACAGAGCACTGCATCTGCATGCATGTGCGTTGCAGTCCATTAGCGAGAACTGTCCTTGAAGATAAAGTTTGCTACCATAGTGAAACGTTACAAGGAACATCTGAGCCAAGCACTGCGTTTGCAGTTTGCAAATGTGTACGTCAGCCGTGTGTATGGGGAGCTCGGAGCTTGTAATGCAGTATGAGCTAAAGGAAAATTGGATTTAAAGAGGCTGGGAGGGTTCTGCATTTTCTCTATAAACATCTGCAGACTTTTTCCTTTGTGTCAGAGAGTGAAGAGAATGTTTTCAGCTGTGACCTGTGATACTGTTGTAGCCTCTGTCATAACTGTCATGATAAATCTGCTGTATCAAAGGAGGAAGCTGGCTTGGAACAAGAAATGCACATCCAGGATAAAGGTGACTTGTTCTGAGGCAGTAATTTGCTTTGCTTTGTTTGAGGTAATGTCAAAAACAAAAAGTTCTGAGAAGTCCCTTTTTGGGGTATCTTTTAGAATGAAATTGACCAAAAATGCTTTACTCTCCCCTTTCCCTTCTTTTATGTTTGATCTCCTACAATGTAAAGGAGAATCTAGGAACAGGCTGTGCCTCTGACTCAGAAAGCATCTCCTTTGCAGGGAGGAGCACTTGCACCCCTGCAGCCTGAGGACTCGGTCCCTCCAGCACCTTCAGGACCCGAAGGTTTTTTGCTGGTTATCTGGACATCAGAGAGGAATGTGTTTCACAGCAGCGCCTTTCTCTGAAAAATGTTTTTCTGCCTCCACTTTTCTAAGAGCTATGATTAGCTATGGGTCACTGCATAACTTGTGTCCATATGCAGCACATAAAGGATATTCTAACTCTTATGATACTCTTTGTGTGTAAGAGAAAGGAGATAATGAATTTGTTACAATGCCTTACGTGTTTGTGCCTTCATCACATTATCACACACATTATGAAAGAAGTGAATGTGGTCTGTGGTGACAGCAACTGCATCCTCAGGCATCGTGGTCAGGCAGTCTGTGTCCATCCATCCTTCTCTCTCATCCAGGAGCGGCCTCCAAGTGTAAACCAGATACAAATGGATGATCACAGACCGAGTCAAGTCTTTAAAACTATTTTGCCAGCCTGAATGATTATCAGGAAGAAAGGGAAGGAAGTCCCAAGCAAGGTACCCTACCTAGTGCTCACAATCTGAGATCAAAAGTCTATCTGCACTGATAGTGAACTACCTTGAGATAATGTCAATGATATCTTATCAGCTGTATTTAATCATGTGCTGGATTAGGTGGGTGGAGAGAGGACAGTTCAAATTTTCTCTCTTCTAAAACAGCTCTGGGTTACTGCTTTGACTGCAGATTCTAGATCTGACCATGCAGTTCTTCAGCATGTAACAATGCAACTTTTCATCCCAACGTGTACCTTAGTAATGTCATTCTGGTTTTGTCCACTTTAAAATGGACTTGGAAACCTACTGTAAGCACATATGCACACCTTGCTGCTAGAGCTGGAAATAGAAGTTGAAGTTACTGCTTCTACTTCCTTTTCCTCTGGAATCCCTTTTTATCCTGTTCATAAAGATAGGAGGTGTACTCTGTATATCAATGACCCCGAGGAAACACGAGACTCGAGAATTAATGCTGATAATGTGAGTACCAATACAGTTATGTAAATTTTGCTTGTGAAAGCTAAAAGTACATAGGTAGAAACACAGGAAGCAAAGGGAATCATGAATTTTATGCAGCAATCTTTTGGGGCACCAGAGCATGGCTATGGTGGAATGGTTGTGTCCTGGTCTGTGATAAAGAAAAAGACTAAAACATACCAGGGTTTCTTTAATTCTCCCTAAAAGATGATTATTTTTCAGAAGCACTTGGTGCCTGTTGTAATGCCACTACAGAATATTTTGCCTTGCTTCAGCAAGTCCGATAGCTGTGCCTGAGGGTTACTGATCTCTAGAAGAGCCAAGAACACCTTTCCCAGTCCACCCTACTGCTGTTACTGGAATATGCTGTATGGAAACCCTGGAGGTGAGTGGATGAAATGGTGGGCAAGGACTCAAGACAAATAGCTTCTCTTCGTGGCTGTATCCAGCTGGTTGGCCTGTGAATGGGTTGTTGCACCTGTGTGCCTCAGTTTCCCCATCTGTGGAATACAGATAATGAAGTTTGTTTCCTGCATTAAGTACTGTAAGGGCTGTTTTTTAAAGCGATATATTAAGGCAGGTCAATACTGAAAGCAGCTTGATAGACTTGAGTACAAAATCAGCCCTAGTGCAGCTATCTTAAATAAGCTGATTAGTAGACATCACTCGAACAAGCTCTAAAAAGCAGTAAGAGGAAGTGCAAGGAAGATTTTCTTTTCTTTTTCTAGATACCTCTCAGACAAAACACTAAAAAAAAAATAGTAATTTGGGCTGATTCTCTAACTTGAGGTTTATTGAAACATCTAGACTCTAAGTTAAGAAAAGTTGTTTTTCCTCTGCACTCAGGGAAGAAGCAGAAATAAACACAGATGCGAAGAAGGTGGGGAGGGGAGTATCAAAAATAATAGATGCTTTTTCTTTGTATTACCTTCTTTTGAAGAGCTAATTATTAATACTAAGCTAATAAAGCCTATATGGGTTTTCTATGGGTTTACTGTAATAGAGCAGTAAATTTAGCAGAGTGTTAATTAGTTGGTGACTGATTTCTGTCAAGCAAACAACAACTGGCAAAGACTTTGGAAGAGCAAAGGTTCCTTGTGTTTCTGTGTTCCTGTACTACCCCTCAGAAGCCTTAGGAGGCAGAATATCTGTGAAACACAAACTAAAAAGGTAGAAAAGTATTTAAACTGTAAGGTAGGGATCCGGAAAAGGCAAGTTACTAACTCATGGACATGGAGAACTAATTAAGAGTAGAGAAATAAGATGTGGGAAATATCTCCATTTTCCCCATGCTCCTTACGGCACTTTGTGGGCACCTTAAACCTCTGTTACTTTAAATTTGGCAAATGAATCTGCTTTAAAACCTTGTCCCTTTAATAGGCTCTTGGTGCAGTGCTTCTCTCTGATACATCAGATAATATTGTATCTCCTTTTTTTTCCCCTTAATGCAGTCTATTCTATTTTAGTACAAACAATAGACCCTTCATTACTACTTAGGGACTGCAGTGTTTATTTTTAATTTTGAGACTGCCTACTGATATTTACGTAGAAAACGGTATTTATATCAATGTTATAGTATTTCTGATCTAACAGAACATAAAAAAACCTTTTCCATTTTTCAATACTAATTATAGATCGCCATTTAATCTAGTCATCTTAAGTGCATAGTGCACTTATGTATAGAATGCAAAAATAGATGGGTCTGCTGAGCTAATGCAGCAGAAGACACATTGTTCTTTCTCAGCTGGCAAGCATAGGAATTTCATCCTATATCATGAAGGGCAAAGCAATATGAGCAGAAAAATAAAACAACCTATTTGAAGTTTTAAGAACTTCATAGACAAAGGAATTGTTTTATAGGCTTTTTGAATTTATATATATATAATCACAGAGATCAAGGAAATCTCAGTAATCTTTCCTGGGAGAGGATAGAAACTAGAATCTCTAAAGGTAGCAAAAAAAGACCAAAAACAATTCTAATGCATTCATGAAAGAAGGCTACATCTGATAATTTTCTACAAAGTATATATAAAAAAAAATTCTCCATTTATCATGTTAAAGAATTGGAGAGAATACATTGTTTTACACTGGCACTCAACAATCATAAATAAGAGCAACCTTGTTATATGGGGTTAGGAAGAACAGGCAAGGACTTACCTAGTGCCTCAATCTTGGGAATGTGCAGAGAGAGCAGGACAAGGAACAGCAATTCCATTATCTATTTTAAATAGGCTCAGTGTTGAAACCAGAATTGATTAGACTCCTTAGTATGTGATCATATTTCTGCTCTGAGCTTTATACTGGAGTAAGTAGCCCTGGCCAGACCTGAAAGCCATAGCCAGGAAGGTGAACTCCTCCCCTTTGTAATTTCTCCAGATGTACCCTACTCCTGATTTGCCTGAATTTATTCATTTCCCCAAAATGAATGCCAAAAGGAATAAGGTTTTCTAGCACTGAACAAGGTCTGCAGTGAATAACTGATACTTTACAAGCTGGGCACATGTTAGCCTTTTACTAAAATGCTACATTTTTATTTACTGGTAGCATTTTCTCAGACAGCCCACATGGATTTCAGATTAACTGTGGATGTGTGTGTGCATTAAGGTTGATGTTTTGTTTAAACACCCACTACACATACACCCCAAGTTGCTACTCAGACTTGGAGAAGATTTGTGAAAATGAAAAATGGGATATGCAGTGACAGGAAAAGTCTGAGTGACATTCCTGACACTGCACTCGTATATGACTCTGCATTTAGTAAATTAACTGAGAGCACACTTTTTTTTCCATAATCCTTTTTCTTAACTTCCCTGATTCTGATACTGTAGAATAAGATAGAGATTTTTTTTTCCATTCCCTTCACTTTCCTGCCTGAGCACTTTAACTCCTTGTGCCCAATTCGGCGACAATCGGGCTTTATGCTCCACAAACAAAGGTGTGTACAGCAATGCAGCTTTGCTATTTCTTGCACTATAGTCTTGGCTATACATATGTTTTCTGCTTTTTATTTGGGGCTGGATTTTGATCTAGCTGAGGAGGAAAATTGAAGAGAGAGTGCACTTTGCTCTCCTCTGTCCAGTGCCTCTCTGCCTGGGGCTGCAGCCCTCATCATGGTTTGGGTACAAGGAGGACTGCAGGATGCTTGACCTATGCTTCCCTTAGGTGCCAAGGCAAGCTGGGCCATTCTGCAAGCTCTGCCACTCCAGAGCCACTTGGCTGCCTGCAGCAGGGACACAGGGGATCAGCACTAGCCATAACAATGGGAAATCTGACAGCTGACTTATGACGAGGCCTTTTTATTCATAAAAAAAGGATGGCTATAAATAACATTCCCACAAAGATGATTTGTTGGCTAGTGATTTTCCATCCTGGATTAGGTAGATTAAAATTTGAAAAGACAATAATTTACCTAGCACATGGTGTGAAGCTGAATAGTTGCTGCAAGGACAAAAACAATAAGGGATTTTGTTGCATTTTTGAACTTCCTGGTTTGGCAGTCTCTGTGGAGCTATCTCCACAAGGTGTATGCTGAGCACGTAGGGAGACTTGTGGAGTCAATGTGTTGGTGTCAGGTGGTGTCAGCTTCAAGTGTGGTGTGAAATGTGTCCTGGGTTTTTTCTTTTTTTTTTTTTTTTTTTTTTTCCTTTTCAGGGGACGATCTTCACTGTAGGTCAGTCAAAGCTCTTGAAAATTTTCTCCATCTACTTGTATTTTGTTCTCCGAAAGCTGAAAACCTGCTAGAAACTCTCTGTTAAGGATTAAAATATCTGAGAGTTAGAGATTCTGGCCTTGAAATTCATTATTTTTTCTTTTCTTTTTTTTGTCTTTTTGTATGCCTCCCAGCCTGTCATTATTAATGCAACGGTAATTTGCATTGTAGTCATGCGAACAACTTAATAGACTCTATTTGCCCTAGTGTTGCAAGCTAGACACGTTTTTTGTCTGGTGTTTGTAATCCAAATAGGTAAGACAGACATGATGTCCATTTTTAATCTAACTAACATTACCTGCCAGGTGTCTAGGTACCAACTCTGTGACATCTTTGCATCTAGGAATATTCTTTTGGGAGGGCCTTTGTGTTTTGAACTCAAATACTTCTCAGGATCTGAGTTGAAGAGGCTGTATAACAACATTATGTGGAGAGTCTACTGCAGATCCTTAAACTCAGAGTTAGTTTATTCATTTTTTTATTTTTCTGGTATAATGTCAGTTGTGTCCATAGCTGCAGGATAGTGAAGAAAGGGTGGGAGCATCAATAGCCTAATGATTTTCTTGCCTTTATGGTGCTTGTGAGAGCAATGACAGTACGGTGGGGACATCAGACAACTACAAACCTGTAATGCAAATATTCCTCAAAGAGTTGAGGGGGAGGAAAAGCAGAGAGCTTACTGTTTTGAAAACAGCTTAGAAAAACTCTTGGAAGAAGATCATACATCCCATTTCAGTCTTCCTCTCCAAAGAGGAAGACTTTAATCCACATTAATTAAAACATAAATTGGATAAATAGGCTCCTTATTTGTATTACTCCCTTTCCTGAAAGTTCCTGTTTGCAGGCCTCACGATACTGACTGAAAGACTGGACAAATGGATATCCTTGTCTCAAGGCCATGCTGTAGGTCATGGCAAGCAAACATTAATTTTCCTCAATACTTAGCAAATGTGCGTGTCGCTTGTCATTTTTTCTGAGTCAGATTACACATTGTCTGCAGCTTGGTAAGGTGCATGTTTAGATGGAGTGCAGGGACACTTGAAGAAAAGTCCAGCTCTTGCATTTCACAGCAAATGAGGTCTTGTGCTTCAAGTATGGGTGCAGGAATCTGATGCAAATCCCTGTTTTATTTTTTCCTGAAGGATCCTCTTGAAGAGTAAAATCAGTTACTCCTCCAGTACCCTATTTTTCTAGTATGCATAGCAAGCATACACAGCTTTGAGGCTCAGTTGTGCCACAGAATTATCTCCATCTTTATACAGATGCACTGTTTTCCCCTGTTGTTTCAGGAATTAGCTGAGATTTTTGATGTATTTTCAGCAAAGAGGGTATAAAGAACTGCTATTGCATCATGCTCAGGTAAAAGTGTATGCTGACCAAGGGTTACTGCACAGAAGGAAGAGCCTCAGCTCCTGCACTCAATTTCCTGTTTTGAAATCAACCTTGGTGTGTCAGAGCTGGGGCCTGTTATTGTGAGAGCTGCTAAACACTTGTGATTCTTGATGAATTCTGAGGTATGCAGCATTTCTGAAAATATAAGTGGAATTATGTGAAGTTAAATTCTTAAGAACAGCCAGCTTAAATAACAGTCATGAGAAATTCAGCCTGAAGTCTTCTTGTATCATTTTCTTGGTCTGCTCAGTAAATTCAGACTATTTTCTTCTCTGTAGGGGTAACTTCAGGAGTGAGTATTAATACTAAACTCCAAGATTCTATCACAGAATTAGGTATAGATGAGAAAAATATTTTATTGCTGAGAAATTGTTTACACAATATAATGCTGTCTCTCAGATAAGAAAAATATCAAAACAAGAGCAAATTGAACAGTCGGATAAAGAAATATACAACAATTATAGCACCAAAAAAGGACTGTAGAGGATGAAATCAAGATAAATATTAATCAAAGACTTCCCAACAGCAAAGTACAGACAGTGCTTAAAGTGTTAGCCTGAGATATTAGAGATTAGATTCAGTTCCCTTCTGTACCAGACTTGTTAGGGACCTTAGGCAAATCTTTTGATTGCTCTTTTCCCATTTGTAACATGTAGATAACACACTCTTTCCTCACCAGCATGTTGTGAGCATAAGTATAAGGTTTCCCAGATTTATGCAATGATACAACAAATTACTTTTTGTCAAGATTGTTACATTAAAAGATTTGGCAAAGTAGTAGCTGTCTATCTACTACCTTGCTGACTTAGTTTCAAACCACTTTTCATCTCTATTTTTTAGACCTCAAAACTTTCTTTCCAAGAGTTAGGAATTTGAATCTGAGGCATACGAAAGCAGGTTCCACAATTATACTAGTGTCTTCTCTAATCTAGGGACACTTTGCTAACATTTATGCAATCAGGGAATTAAGATTACATTAAGATTTCATGAAGAACTATTTTTATTACTTGATATTGTTTTAATTAAGTTCTGATCTCATATAGTGTCATATTCTTCAACATCAAAATTTCAAAATAGAAAAATTTCAAGTAGCATTTTTCAGGAATATCTAGGGCACTTTTAGGCCCAAGTTCGTAGATTCAAATTTCTAAGTAACTAGAGTACTCTTAAAAATCTTACATTTGGTGAAGGACCTACTGCTCATCACATCCTCAGCCTCCACTTTGGTTCACAGAACCAAAGAAAACATATTTGGAAGAGGTGAGAGGAGCATGTGGTTCAGTCCTGTGTTGCTCTTGGCAGATGATGTTTGTGTTGTGTGTTACCTGCTGAAACGCTGCTACTAACACGAGGCTCTGACTTGTGGTGCTGCAAGAAGGTGACAAAAAATAGTAGAGTCCTTTTTCAGCAGGAATCTCCCAGCAAGCTTGTGACTGATGAGCCTGTGGGAAGTACAGAGTATTTTATTGGTCATAATTCCAAGAATAATAGTTTATAGGATATTATCAACCAAGTTGCTAGTACTTATTTCTACATAAAAATCTTTGTATGCTTCCTTTTTTGTGACCATTTGAAATATCTATTACTTGTATGAATTATTTCTAGCATATAATAATTGCATATTCCTGGTCACATTTCAACCCACAAGTACTTTTCAGAAACCTCAATTTTAATAGGAGGGAGGAAATAAAGGAAAAAAAAAAAGGAACAAAACTAGAAAGTTCCTCTTAAGCCTAACATTTTGGTAGTGCTATCACATAGCGCACAGATTTACAGCTTTTCAGAGCTGGAATTCTTGCAGTAATCATGAGTAATCATAAGATATCAGCACTGTATGTACCAAATAGTCAGTACAGCATCAAGTTCATATACCTAGCTGAGCTACTGTTGCAATATCACTGTAATAAAACATCACTGGTAAACAATAAATCCTTTGTTAGCATAACAGTAAAAATGCATTTGATATGATGTGTCACAGATCAACTTGGAATCATTTTGTAACAAACATGTCATTACCTAGATATTTTTCTATATAAAAACTTGCAAAAAAGAGGGTCTTAGTTGTAGATGTCAGGTAGTAATGAGAGCACCTTGAAGAGGTCTCTCTGTCTATGGGCTTTAGGATAAAATGTGGGTTGCATAGAGCATCGCAAATCAAAAGTAGCTCCTTAGGAGTAGAAAAAATATTCACGGTACTGTTTGTACTTCTATCCTGATGTACTGCTCAACATGTTACAATTCTTAAGAATCTCATTTTCCCCATCGTATATGGCTGTATATGGTTTCTTTCAGCTGTAGTATTGTTTGTTACAGCAGTGCCCTCTGCTGACAGGCATTAAATGTACAAAGACCATTTTTTTAAATAGGCTCCAGTACTTTAAACACAGTTTTCAAGTTATGTACCTTTAAAGGGACATGTGAAGAAAAGATAAAGTGATATTACAGCAGAACTGTTATCTTTCAATTCAGATTCAAAATCATTCACTAAACTGCAGTCTAGGCTAGTGACACAAAAGTGCTTTTCTTCCTTGGTTTCATCAGCCTTGGCCTTGCCCCAAAAATTATTGGTCTCCCTTTTCTCACTCATTAATCTCTTCTATTTATTTCTATTTAATGTACTTGCAAATTTCTGATGAGTTTAAATTCATTCCTTTTTAAAAATATTATCACCGTCTTTCTAACTACTGATGCAATCATCCATCTTCACAAGGGCTGGCAATACTTTGCTCTTGATAAAGGCTGCTTTAGGCGGATCAATTGCACAGCATTGAGTTTATTTTCCACTTCTGTCTATCCAGGCAACCTAGGAGTAATTGACTGAGCCCTGAGTTGGTAACCCAAATATTTTAAAATAAGTGGTTAAAGTTTAATCCGCTGTTATGGTGATGATGATGTGGCAATAGAAGCCATTCATTCTCCAACTGGAGAGCAAGGTAGCAGTAATGGGAGTGTAGGACGGTCTCCTATGGAATATGGGATGTGTAAGGCAGATTTTGTTAATGCTTTGAAATAGGATTTTTCACCATGAATGGATACTCAAACTGCTCTGTTAACCATACTAAAATCTGGAGTCCACAATTAGTACTTGCACTGGGCATCCCTCAGCTGACTATTAACGTAATATCCATGATCTTCAACTGCACCGTCATCTTCACCATAATGGCCACCAAGGATCTGCACAAACCCATCCTTGTACTCTTCTGCAATTTGGCTTTTTCTGATCTCTTCACCAGCTCTTCTGGCTTCTGGATTTCATTGCTCTTCATCACCAACCCTGACAGTACGATCTTTGGATCCAAGGATATGCTTGCACCTTACGCCTTTTATACTATATCCATTTTATCTACCATCTATAACTTGGTAAGCATTGGAATTGAACGCTACCTGGCTGTAGCCGAAAGCATCAGGACAAGATTCAGGGTTTCTAGAAAGCATTCGTTAGCTGCTGTTTTAATCAACTGGGTCCTTGCCTTCTTTTTCGGCTGCTTGCCGTTGATAGGGTGGAACTGCTTGCATAGGGAAAATCGTCTCTCTGTCCTCTACAGTCCACTTTGTGTTGACTACCTCATCTTCATCACCATTCCCAACTGTGTGGTGGCCTTTATTGTGCCTCTGTTCACCTACCTCAGCATCATTATCATCCTGAGGAAAAGAAAGTTCAAAATGCAGGCATGTGGACAAGCTACCGGCACCTACAAATCAGCTGAGATCCAAGTCGCCAGAACCAGCGTTTTTATTTGGCTCCTGGCATTGATCTCCTACGCTCCTTTTTTTGCAGGAGTCCTGTTCGATGCAACTAACCACCAGTGCCCCCTTGAACTCTATCCGAATACCTACATCTTTCGGAATTGCACGGCTATGTTGGTAACAATCAACTGTTTGGGAAACCCCATAATATACACACTGAAGATGAAAGAACTGAGGGCTAAACTCAAGGCTCTGAAGTGCCCTTCCGGCAACCGCGTCCACGCCTGCACCGTGAAGAGCAGCTAGCAGCAGCGGCCGTTGCGTGCGGGCTGCATAAGGCATTATTTAGGCAGCATCTTCACGGAGATCCTGAAATAACGTCCCTGTCCCTTGCCCTGCTGGCTGCAAGGCCCATTGCCGTGGGGCACGGGGCAGTTCGGCTCCTGGCAGGACGCAGATCAACATTCGGGATGCGCCAGGGCTCAGCAGCCGGGCAACGAGCTGAGCACAAAGCTCTTTTCTGCCCCGAACCGATGGCTTTTTTGGTCTTTGAATGTTGGTTAAATTTTGTTAAATGTCACCCTTGAGCACAGGGGCTCTTTTTTCATTAATTCGCCTAATGGATGGGTCTGATTTATCTAACCTTTAAATGGAAGCAGGAGATAAATCCATTAGTGGTGTTTAGTTTGTATTTTGAAATATGCTGTACTGTACTTGCTCTGCTACTAAGATAGAAATCCCCTTTTTTCCTGGTATTTTTTAAAGTTCTTGAAGATGGCTTTTGTTAAATTGCAAGAAAATTTGCAGTAGTATGGGGAAATTATGTTTTAACTTTTTATTTACAAGCATTCAAATCGTAGGTCTTGAAATGCTTGATAAAATTCCACAGTAATGAGGTATTCAGTGCTCGTTTACTGTTGCAATTTTAACTGCAGTATGTAGTGGGATTATGTGTTTGTGTGAAATATCTGTGACTTCCCTTTTAATATTCTTGCTCATAAACAGAAGTACAGTTGAGTCTGTGGCTTTTGAAATTTGAATTGTAAGTTTAAAGGAAAATCTCATTTGTGTTTTGTGGTATCTTTTAAAAAAAAAAAAAAGTTATATCTGGGTAGAAATGGATGTTTATTTTTAATAACAAAGGGATGCTTAAATTTCTTATTCCTGCACTTGCACAGTTAGAAATGTATAGGTTTTGAGTTGAAGTTTTGATGTAGCTTGTCTTTCTTGTAAGGTTTTCTCAAGATTTGTTCAGTAGTATTGCATTAATGTAGTAATATACTCTGTACAATCCAAACAATATCAGCCCTTGAAATACAAGACAGACTTTTCAGTGATTATTTCCAATATAATTGTTTGGTTGTCTTTGTTTTAGCATTTCAAAAGGCTTCAGTGAAGTAAAAACAAAATCCCATTCATCTGTTCTTGAGATATGGGAAAACATTTTGTATGAGAAGTGGATTCACCTGTTAATGTAACAGACTAGTAAGTTCCATTACATTCACAAATCAGATGATTGATGTTTTACACTTATTACCATAAAAAACCTCTTTTGTGCTACTTTACATTGGAGGAATCTTTTTTTTTTTTAATTCTGAATTAGAATTCAGACCTTTTATTTAAGAAAATGAGTGATACTATCACTCATTTGATACATGTATCATATGATACATGTTTTTTAAATTGATAGTATAACACATACAATAAATCTATCCCATTCCTTTTTTTTGAGCACTATTCCTATAATTGTTAACTCGAGCGCCACTAACCTCAGGAAATGATCGTCTTATAACTAAACATCTCTCTCCTATTATATTTCACCATAAACTTAAAAATAGCAGATTAAAGCAGAATTTACCAAAGGGCAGATGATAAGGGTTATCCAGGGAAGGGCTACGATGTCTATTTCTATTCTTATCCATATTGACATTGGCAAGATGGTATGAAACAACCAGGCCATTAAACATATCAGTATCTCTTGCAGTGATTGTAATGGTAAAAAAAGAAGATAACAGTTGGAATCCATCCATAAATCCTTAAAGGGGAAATAGGCCTTAACCCAAAGGGTCACAACCCAACCTGGGGCCTTTTCCTTGCCCTGTGCCAAGGCCAGGTGAAGGCAACGAGGTGGAGGGGGCCCAAGGGGCTGTTAGTGGTAACAGCTGAACCGCATTAATGTGTTATTGCCTTCCCCTAACCTACCTCTTCGGCTGATAACAGTGTATAAGGGCTGGGGGTTCCTTACTCTGTGTTTCTGCCGCTTCACGATGAGGTTTCCCCTCAGGTTCTGTCAGGGTGATGGGGTGGTTGTGACTGAAGCGCAGGCCGTAAGTGCTGGTCCATGCGGGTGGTATGGAAAAATAAACGGTTATATAACGTGCAGCCGCTTCCCATAGCCAGCATTACTCGGTAGGGAAGGGTAGTAAGGGGTAAAACGTCTTTTCTCGCTTCATTTTCACCGTTTTTCGCGGCCG